>PVIR01020482.1:0-30450 GCA_004026965.1 Petromus typicus | reverse complement strand
CCATTAGTAAGGGAGCAGCCTTGAAAATTGACAGAAATTGGGCCAGGGATATAGCTCAGTGGTTCCAGCGCCTGTCTTGCAAGCGCAAGGGCCCGGGGTTCGATTCCCGGTAACCACATAACAATACTAGGCATGAAGATGCACCCCAGCAGCAATCAGCACCACATACCACAGTGCCGGGCGTGGTGGCTCACGCCTGTAATCCCAGCACTCGAGAAGCAGAGGCAGGAGGATTGCTGTGATGGGAGTTTGAGGCTGAGCTCAGGGCCAGCCTGAACTACAAAGCAAGACCCTGTCTCAAAAAACCTAAAAAAAAAAAAAAAAAAAAAAAAAAAAAAAAAAAAAAAAAAAAAAAAAAAAAAAAAATTGACAGAAATATATCAATGGCTCCCACCACTAAAATAAATAAATAAATAAATTATCATATATAACAGATGTTATGATATATAACATTTAGAAAGAAAATATGTACCATGATATAAACTTGGTTAGAAGTTCGGGTCCAAAATCTATGGGAAGAAAATATATTTGAAAGTCACAAAATTAAGTTCTAACAAATGACGAAAATGTTCTTTCTTCTTGTAGAAGAAAATTGAATATCATGAAAATTCACTTTCTTTAAATATGAAGTTTTCCATAAGAACACCACCAGATTTATTTTTCTCCCTAGAGCTAGACAAATTGATTCTAAATTTGCTTGAAATGACGAACAAGTAAGAATAGTCAAATATCCGGAAAAGGAAAATAGTTGGGTAAGAGAGTGAAAGGAATCCACATTACAAACATTAAAGGAGATCACTGATAACTCCGTACTGACAAGGAAGAGGCAGACGAATGGGACAAAGTACAACTATGAGAAACAGATCAAAACTGCAATTGAAAATCTAATGTTCAATAAGGGCAGCATCTCACATCAGTGGAGAAAAGTAATATTTTAAAATATGTATTTTTAATAACAGAGGAAGGATTTTATGAACTATTGATTAGCACAATTTTGGAAATTTCATTATAAGATTTTCCAATCAATGGAACTTAGCAGACCAAACTTTAAGAAACATTATTTCTTGACTTATGGTTCCAGATGGGTTCCTTATACAGTGTTTCCACTGTTACCTACTTTAAACCAGAGCTATAAACTTTTTAAGAAGTAGAATTGAGATGCTATATAAGCAACATTCATACACATGTGTTTCTATGGTTATTATAATTTTATAGTATAATGGGAATTTTTAGCCAGCAACTTACTTAACCAGCAACTTACAAGTAGTAATAAAACAGACAATATTCTCTGTTGTAAATTCCATATGGCTAGTACATGTTTATGGAATACTTTTCTGTTTTTTGAGACAGGGTCTTGATCAGACCAGTAACTTGGGAAGGAGGGAGACCTTGGTTTCCCTTTTACTGTTGACAGTCTGGGTGAGGTGATGGGACAGGTCTCTAGAGTCCACCCTGTGATTTGGCGACCTCCAGAAGGCGGCAGGGTTGGGAGTTGGGGCTGGTTGGGTGGCCCAGCGACCCGCCTGGTGGTCTCTGAGAGGCACAGCGCCCTCGGAAGCAGCTCCTGCCAGGGTGGGACCCGTCGGGACCTGTGCTGTTCATTCCTTGCCCTCAGTCTGTGAGCTCTGTTTGATAACTAGTCCTTTCAGTGGAAACGGGCCACAGTAACTTTTACGGAAGGAGCGGAACCTGTGCAATATGCCTTGTATGCCTAACAATTTCTTCATTCTTATATGAGTCTGGGTTTCACTGGGAATAGAATTCTAATGGAAACCATGTTCCTCAAATATCGGAACATTGTGTGGTGTCTGATGGAATTGCTGGGCAGTATGAGGTGATTCTTTTTTTTGAGAATATGTGGGTGACTTGCAGCCCCCCCATCTGTTTAATTTCCAAGTTGCAGGATTTTTAAATGACCTATTTCTGTGTTACTGGATCCACAACCCGTCCTGTTTTAGAGTCAAAGATGTCTACAACAGATACTGTCTTATGAAAAGCAGTTGTTTTCGGCTTTAATCTCCCCTGTCTTCATTGTCAGAATAACTATTTTCACCAACAATATATAACAAAGCATCTTTGTGCGTGTGAACTGGACCCTCTGGGCTTTTCAGTGCCCTCACATCCGACTGTCATCAGCAGTTTCAAGAACACACTGCACGTGCGGCGTTGGCGGTATGGCGGTGAGCACAGCTGCCTTCCAGGAACACGCTGCGTGTGCAGGTACGTCCTTCCTTGTTCCTGAAGAGACTTTAGGTTGTTGAGTTTTTCCCTCTTGAAAGATATTTCATCCATTTAGTGGTGAGCCTGGCTCTGAAAATCAAAGGAAGTTCACTTTTGTCATTATCATTTTTGTTTATCGTCTTTTCTTATTATTTTGCTAATTGTTTTTATTATTGGCTGTGCTCTGCAGAGCTCAGAGGACGGAATGCTACAGCCGGGCCATGGCTGGGCTGGTGGGAGTCCAGCACCAGCGGAGCGCTGAGGACCATATTTAACACCAGAGGACGCAGTGGCCGCAGGAAGACCAAGTGCTTTTAAGCCACTAAACTGCGCCTGCCCTAGGAGTCACTGCTTTTTCTAAAACACTCAGGTTCCAGTGCTGTTAAAACCTCCAGCCTCCAGGGAGTGTGTTTTGGTCCAAAGTCATGCAGTAGGGAGACAGGTGAAGCAGGACTGCTTCCTTAGATGACTTCCCTTGTGTGGAAGGAGAGGGAAGTCCAAGAGAGAAACTGACTTCCCACTAAGGTGGACATGGACGGGTCCCCAGCCCTCACGGGAATCCCTCCTGGCATGAGCCTAATTGTTATTTAAGACAGGTTCTGGTTTCACAAATGATACTATTTCTCAGATTTTCTTGATACGAGACATTCTGGTTACGCGTGCTTCAGTGTATTTTAAGGAGCTGAAGATGTGGGGCTGAGGAAAGAAGGAATGTGAGCTGGGGAAGCGCAGGCCTGACAGGATTTTCTGTGCCTGAAACAGGGCTTCATGTGGCCCCTGCTGAGCCAAGGCAGTTTCTACAACCCAGAGAAACGTGGAATTCAGCTTGTATATCTCTTCTGTGAGGAACTGGATTTTCGATTCGAGATAAGGCAGGAAAGGTTAAAGAAAGTCTAAAGATGAGCAGAACTCTGACCTTCAGTTTTAGATAAACAAACAAATAAATAAATCCTCTCTTTTCCATACCCAAACTACACATGTACAAAACATCCTAACCTGTACAATAACAAATCCAACCAAACAGAAACACCCAATGAAGCGTGAGACCTCTGCTAGGATGAATAAGGAAGTTCTCAAATGCAGTGACAAGTCTGGTAGGAAACGGAGCCGTTTTGGTCCCTGAAGCTTTTCTGAGAATGGAGAGAGACGTGAAGTCCACATCTGGGACTCTCTGTGAACGGCCCGTCGGCTCCCTGACAGCTGTTTTCAAGGTCCTGGAAATTGGTTCTCTGGCTTAATCCAAGGTGAACTGGACCCATGGAATCTCTCGTCCCACTCAGTTTTGCCAGGGCTGTATTGGTGCAGATGTGTCAGCGTCCAGATCCCTTAGGAGACATCGGGCCGCAGTTATGACAGCCACTGATAAGAGATGCATTTGTCTTTGTAGTTAGGGAGAAAAAGCATGAAGGGACTGTCCCATATGTTAAAGAGCAGGTATAAGTGGGAAATTAACAAAATGATTACAGAAGATAAGAGTGATTACCTAAATATGATAGCATGTGGTTACAACTTGAAGAAATTCAAATATGAAAGGCTCTAGTCAGGCGTTTTTTCCCTAGAAAATGCAAATCTCTAAAGTAAGCAAAAGTAATCAGAATGTTTCAACTCAGGAGAGAACAAGCTATGGCACTTGGAAAGGTAATAACTGCAGTAATGATGCTCAGGCTGTGTTATTTCTTGAAGCCAATTCAATAAAATGTAATGTAACATTAATAATTTCTTGGAAAAATCCCAATCAACCGCTCCTCTCCTCCTTACGTATAGCTCTATATTCTGCATCAATTATTCACTGCCATGGTTAATCCCTCATTCTCTGTGTGTTCCTGAAGAATTCTGTGATGTTAAATAACAATAAAATCTATACTATTTTATTTAAGAATACATTTTAATTAGAGCTTTGTTTATCAGAGATTACCCACTTGTTTTTGAACTAAATACCTCTTCAATTTCAGCTATTGATTTCACTCCATTCATATCTAGGATTCCTACTAGGTTTGTTGTGGTCTAGTACATCATACCACCATTTTCAATTCAAAATACACTGTTCACAGAAGGAGCAATTTTTTCTTCATTGTTTGCCAACCTGTTATTTTTTCATATCCTCTGAAGATGGCGAAGTAATGTGTTACACGCCGAGAGCAGAATCAAGTTGGAGACAGATTTCTAGGCATTTTGATTTGCTTCAGCCAGTATCTGACTGATCCGGTTTGGTATTCTTGGTCTGATATTCTTGAGGGTCTCTTGAACTAAGATTGTATAAAGATAGTCAAGTGATCTTTTTATAATAATCAAAACCAAACCCTGGAATTAAAACTTCACATTCAACTTTAGCACTAATGTAGATAACAAATTATAAGACATCATGAATTTGGTCTCATTTTCCAGTTCTCCCTTCTCTGTGTAAGTGGTCCATGGGTTTCTTTCCGGTGAGGACCTTGTCGTGTCAGGAAACCAAGTCCCTCAGTGACTTCAGGCTGTCCTGCTATTTTCAGACTGTTCTCTGCTTCCATGTTTGCTTGGGCTGAAGTTTGCATCAGGTCTGGGTTTTATCAACTGGTTCTGCAGACCAGCTTGGCTGTGGATTATTCTGGAAGTTCTGATGTTCTCATCTCCCTATGTTCCTCCATTTTCTCCACATCTGGGGTCTGTCTCTATCCACCTTCTCTTTCCCAGCTGGGAGAGTCCTGTCAGAGTCATCTTAGGTGGTGTGCAGGATTCAGTTCATTACCTTTGGAGGAAGGCAAGTCTTCCTGGTAGAGACAAAGCAGAAACATGAATCAGTGATACCAACATATTTTCTACTCAGTGCTACCGAGTAAAGCAATAGTGGCCGAGATGAAGAAGTTTAACTTTGCAATGCACACGGGCAGAATGGCTTGTTGACTCATCTTCCTACACCTTCTCTTGGCTCTGCAACAGATTAACTGCCAGCAAATTTTAAAAAACAGCTTGGCTTCTCTTGTAATCTGTGAAAACAGAATCTTCAGGGTGGAGATTTAAGAGGTCGGTATTTTAAAAAGTCTTCACTGGGAGAATTACTCTAGTGTACAGTACACTGTCAGGCTGGAAAGCCCACTGCCTGATACCACTACTGCAGCTCCGATGCGTCAAGGCCACATTTGATGGCATCGATTATAGTTTAGCTTAATTTTCCTGTTGGTAGCCTACTAGAGGGACGACAATGAGGGAAGAGTTTGTCAGACAAGTTGCCCAAGCTGGAATCCTGACCCTATTCTGTGTATTTTATTGAGCAAGTTATTTAGTCTCCTCATGCTTCAGTCACGCAGCTGTAAAATAAGTGGTGGAAATAGTCCCTGTTTCACAGCACTGGGGACGACTAGATAAGATGATACATGTGAGGCACTGAGCATAGCATTTGGTATCTAGTAAATGTGGGTGAATCATTCGCTGTTACTCTCCTGTGATCATGAGTACATTGCTGGGCTCTCCTAGGAGTTGAAAAGGCTTTAAAACATGCCCTGATCCTTAGATGACTGGATATTACCACGGTCACGATTTTATGGTTCTTAAGTGATGTACCTGCCCAACATGATTCAGAATGAAAATAACTATAATAACAGAACAATAACAAGTAATATCTATTTTGTGGTTACTGCTGGTCCAGCAACGCAATAGGTATTTGATGTACATGATATCATGAGCCCAGAGATTTTTACCCTTTAATGAGCACTCAGGCCCCCCTGGAGATGACGTTCATCTGCAGATTCTGATTCTGCAGGTCCGGGTCTGGCTTCCAGACCCTCTGTCTTTCTACCAGTCTCCAGGTGGTCAAGAAGCCACTGGGTCGAGACCTTGAGTGACCCGACTTTAACCTTAACAGCTCCCCTAACTGATAGGTGCTGATTCCTGCCCGGTTTTTACGTGTGACACAGCTGGGATAGATAGCTCTGTGGAGGTGGCAGGACCTGAAGGGTCCTGGACTCGGGCTGCGTCTGTTGCTCCAGAGTCCGCCCCTCCGCCCCTCCCGTCCTCTGCGAGCAGTTGGAGCGGGAGCCTTTGGCTTCTGACAGTGAAGATCCGACACAGCAAGCAGCAAATGTCCGCAAAGCTTTCACATCATGCCGCCACCTAGAGGAGAGACCTCTGTGGGATGTTTTATACATGTTTTGCGGATAATTTATTCATTGTTTATTGGTACATTTTAGGTGTACGGTATGCGCACACGCATCATTGGGAATTTGTACCAGTACAGGACACATCTTAGTTCTTGATTATTTCCCGCCCCCCTGCCCTCCCTTTAATCTCTCCGCCCTCCCTATTTATACAAGCTTTATTTCCATTTTTCTTTCCCTTCCTAATGCTAATTACACCCTTGCTCCTTTGAGCCCCAATGACGTCATGCCTTCTCATGCTCTTTAAGGAAATTCTACAGTTCAGTTAGTCCTGGGCTATGACTCGCCTGCCCCTTTTTAATCTCTGCCTTACTCGAGATAATGTGTTTCACCGCATTTGGATTTCTTGTTCCCTCATGTGTCCTTACGATCTTTCTCTTTCCTGTAATTCTCCCGTCCTGGCTCATGTGGCCGAACTCCTCTGCAAGAGAACACGACACTCGGCCCCTCCGGCGTGGAGCTCGCTGAC
This sequence comes from Petromus typicus, assembly GCA_004026965.1. Taxonomy (NCBI): domain Eukaryota; kingdom Metazoa; phylum Chordata; class Mammalia; order Rodentia; family Petromuridae; genus Petromus; species Petromus typicus. The sequence continues at coordinate 23,628 of PVIR01020482.1, read as the reverse complement.
ACTTCCAGCGGGTGACTCTCGTGCCCGCCTCCCGCCCGAGCCCTGCGGACCCTCGTGGGCCGCCCGGCTCTGCGCCCCTGCCGCGGACCCCTGGCCCGTCCGTGTGCTGCAGGCCCCGGCGGACCCGCCGCCCTTCGCGTGCTCAGTCCTCGCTTTTCTTCTCCCGCCGTTGTTCCCAGGGCGGTGACCCTCCTGCTCTGCTAACTCCAGCTCAGCGTCTGCGTCGCACGGTCCCAGCCGCACCTGCCACCGCCGGAGCAGGAGGCCGCGCCGCACCGGCTCACCCCACGCTCTGGCCGGCGCCCGCGGGCGGGAGGCGTGGGTTCAGTGCAGGCGCTCAGAACACGGGTGTGTGCTGGGTACGCACAGTGCTCCTGCATCTTCAGGAATGTAACCCCTGCTTTTCCGTGTCTGAGATAAAGCAGCAACGTCGTAAGTTTTAATATCAGCCTGCTATTTCTCCCTTGGTTCCTGTGGTGAACTGCTCACCGGAGTTTAAACATTAGCAATTGCCTGTTGCGTCTCCGCATCGCCGGCGCTGCCTGTGTAACTCCGGCGACGTGGTGAGAAGCAGTCAGTCTCACCAAAGGGAGGCGAGGGCCGGCCTGGAGACCAGGACTCAGCCAGGCTGAGCCGGGTTCAGAGCACAAGGCGAACGTGGGCTGCCGACAAGAAAACGGAGTAAAAGACCAAGGTTTTCTTTTCCCTAGTTTATTAATCCTACATAGAACTCTGGGGTCTTGGTTGTAATTTCAAATGGAAGACAGAGTTGTCAACGTGGTTCGATCCGATGGGCCCTCAGAAAGCCCCTCGTAAAGTCTTCACAACTGTGATGAATTTTGAGGTTTCGGTTTGTTTGTTCCGTGTGTGTGTGTGTGTGTGTGTGTGTGTGTGTGTGTACGCGCGCTTCTTTTTGAGATGGGATCTCTCCATGTACCACAGCTTGGCCTCGAACTTGGGATCCTGCTGCTTCAGCCTCCTGAATGCTGAGACTACAGGCATTCACAAACACGCCTGACTGGAGTTCCGAGTTTCGAAGGGTGGGGAGGAAGGGGAGGGAGTCGAAGCATTTGAGCCGGGGTGCTGGTGGGTTCCCTCGTGATCACCTGTGCGGGAGCTGCTGAGATGTGTGTGGGCAACCGTGGAGAAGATGAAGAGAGTGCTCATCGGGGGCAGGAGGGGAGCTGTCAGTCCCTGGAGAAAGACAAATGATAGAGCTGCCAGGCGAAGACAAAGCCGATTTCGGTAAGAGTGGGTCCGGGTGCCACACTCTCAGCGAGTCCTGGGAAACTGCTACAGAATCTAGAAGGAAATCTGTGAGTTGAGCAAAGAAATTTGAAAATTACATGATTAGGTCAAAGAAGGGACGTTAACTACCAGAGAAATCGTGAGCTAGTCTGAAGGAAAATGGGCTTTGGTTGATGCAGGAGGGTAAAGGTTAGCCCCAGAGTAGAATTTCATGCCAAAAAAGACTGACATTATAAATTAACAAGGCAGGTTGATTGAAGACAGCCCTAGTAGAGCCCGGCATGAAGTCAAGAAAATAAAAAATAATCACTTTCCAAGCCTTGCAGACCCACAGCACTCTGATTTATGGAAACAAATTAATATCGTTACCTTTTCACTGCCACCTGCAATCAGATGCGCACGCAGCAGAGGTCTAAGCGAGCGGCTCCGAATAAGTAGCCTAGAAAGCCAGTGAGCACGCACAGCGTGAGGTGACTGTCACCCATGGAGCTGCTAAAACGACATCAATAAATCATAAAACAGGCCCAAGAGGGCATTATAAATCATTCAGAGTTGCTATTAATATTTTAGACGTGTTCATTTTTAGCAGTATCTTAGATTTTAGTGTTTGCATTCCTTTTTAATTCCGTGCTTGATAATTGAAAAATGAAGCTGTTAAAAATGATCTTAGATTATTTCTTTTTTGCTAATCATGTAAAGATTAAATAGAATAAGGAATTGATAGCTGATTCATTTTCTCTATCATTTCCACCTGCCTTGTTCTCTTGGGGAACAGAAAGGTAACAAGCGCTGGTTTTCCCTGGTGAGAAGGTGAATTGAGTTGTTCCTCCTGACTGTGGCACTCCTGCCCTGGGTGGCGGCAGAGCGGCCAGTTCGTCCTGGTTCACCTCGGACCGTGTCCATTTTTGCATTGCAAATCTCATGTCCTGGGAAATGCCTCAGTCCAGAACAACTTGCAAAAACTGGCTCAAAAACCATTCTTGGGCAGCTTTGTCCCCAAGAAAAATAGTGGACTTGAAAGTGTTGAACTTTAGTGTTTTCTTTTTTCTGTGCCCTACCTTTTGGTTTATTAAGATCTGGGAAATCTCATAATTTAGTCTCTGGGAGTAATTTAAGAAATATATTTGCCTCTGGATGATCATCATGGCCTGGGAGATGGGACACATTGATTGCCTGAGCTCAGCATAGAGTCTCCACTTGGACTTGTGCAGAGAGCAAAGTCAGGGACATCTGTGTTCCGAGTAGGAAGGGGACTTTGTCAAGGACAGCTGAGAGGTCTGCTGCCAAAAGGAGCGAGCGAGTGTGTGTGTGTAGGCCCTGAGCAAGGAGAAGCTAGAGATGGGTTCTTGAAATAGCTATCTAAATTGAGTTGATTTGAAGATGAAATGCATTTTCTAAACTAAAAGGTACTGTGCAGCTTTAAAATTGCTCTCTTTTTATTAATTGATGTATTGCTTCACTCGGAGTTTAGAAATGAAAGGCTTTGAAAGCCTGCACTTTGATTTGATTAGTGGAGTATTCAGCATAAACTCATGCAAATGAAACCAGCACAGCCCTGGAGGAAAAGGGAAAGTGTGGTATATTCCTGTGCATTTGCTCCGCTGACCTATGGAGGAGAGAGACATGAGACAAGTCAGGAAAAGGAAGAGGGGCTGGCTAGCTAGAGGGGCTGTACATCAGGAGAACGTATGGTCAGCTAGCTATGCTTTCTTCCCTGTGAGCATAGTGCTTTATTTAAAAAAGTAAATACTGATTTTCTTAATGTGAATGTTGTGTGCAATTTAAGCTATGTATAATGTTGTCAGTCTATCACATAAACATCAATTTTAATGATTGCTACTTAGCGTAATTCAATTCTTTTCCTTTATTTCTTGGAGAATGTCTTTTCCCCCTCAATATTCTGCTGTTGAGAAATCTAGAGACTGATGTTACCAAGATGTGGACTTTTCACTCCCTCACAAAGAAATCATTTCAGCAACAACTCACAGGTGAATTCCCTTTGTGCCGAACTTCCTCAGCTTTTGTCTGTCTAGGGGAGTCTTCATCTCTTTTTTATTTCGGAAGAGAATTTCTCTAGGGGGAAACAAAATCTGAGGAAGTTCATCTTTACCAGATCTGCATTATAAGAAATGCTAAAGGGAGTTCTTCAATTGAAATGAAAGGATATTAAATAGCAACATGACAACATAAGGAAGTTAGGCACTTACTGATAAAGTAAATATAGACAAATTCAAATTACTGAATAACTAGCAGTGGTAAGAACATCACTTCATTCTAGTATAAAAGTTTAAACCTCAAAGTATTAAAAATAGCTATAAATAAAAACATATTAAGTATAAAACATGAATAGATATATAATGTGACAATAGCACTGAATATCACAATAGAAATATAAAATATGTTAGGAAGGGAAGAATGTCAAACAGAGTTTTTGTATAGTTAAACTTAAGCTGTTAAACAAATCATTATTTTTTGTGTAAGTCTCACATTTACCACACACACACACACACACACACACACACACACACACAGACACACCTATAGAAGTTACACAAAGGAAAAAAAAAAGATGAAATCCAAGCCTACCCATACAAAATTTAACAAGACATAGAAGACCACAGAAGAATGCATGCACAAAAACTACAAGACTAACAGAAATCAATTGACAAAATGATGATAGGAAATTCTTCCCTATTGGTGATTATTTTAGATGTAAATACTTTAAGTTCCTTAATCATCAAATGCAAAATGGTTGAATAGATAAATGTTGAGGACAAATACTGTGTATATTTTCTACAAGGAATTCACTTTAGATTTAAAGACACATATAAGTTAAACGCAAAGAGGTGGAAAACATATTCCATTAAAATGACAACAAAAGGAGGGCAGATGTGGGTATACACTTCAAGTATAAACTGTCGCAAGAGACAAAGGACATTATATAATGAATTAATGAATATATATATATACATATATATATACACATATATATATACACATATATACATATATACATACATATATACACATATATATATACACATATATACATATATACATACATATATACACATATATACATATATATATATATATATATATATATAGATATATAGATATAGTGATAGCAGACTTGGTTAACTCCACTTTCACAAGCGCGTGGAATATCCAGCCGAGGCTTGGTAAGAACAGAGGGGACACAGACAACAGCACTGCAGGCCAAATGGATGAAGAAATTCACACTAGATATGACCCAAGAGCAGCAGGATACGTGTCCATCTTAAGTATGCACAAACACTGATTCCAGAAGAGGTCATATATCAAGTCATAAATTAAGTTTCAACAACTTTAAGAAGATTGGAATTACATCATGTCCTTTTTTTACCATGATGCAATGGGAGGAAAACTGGAAAATTCACAAAAAAATGGAAATGAAACAAGACACTCCTGAAAAATCACTGAATCAGGAGAAGCAATAAATTGAAGAAATTGGAGACAAATGAAAATGAAAACACAATATATTAAAATTTATGGTTCATACTAAAAATCTTGTACTACAAGGAGGATTCGGAGTGATAAATGTCTATATTTTTTAAAAGGAGACAATCTCAAATAACCGAACTTTTTACAATGGGCACTTTTTTTTTTTTAAAAAAGAACAAACTGAGCCCAAGTCAGAAGAAAGAGACAAATAAGCAAGATCAGAGCTGAAGAAATGAAGTAGAAAATACTTTTTAAAAAAATCTATGAAAATCAGTTAGATTGATTAAGAAAATAATAAAATAGACAAACCTTTAGCTAGACTTTCTTTTTCTTTCTTTCTTTCTTTTTTTTTTTTTTTTTTAGGTTTTTGGAGACAGGGTCTTGCTTTGTGGTTCAGGCTGGCCCTGAGCTCAGCCTCAAACTCACATCATAGCAATCCTCCTGCCTCTGCCTCCCGAGTGGTGGGATTACAGGCGTCAGCCACCACACCCGGCACTGTGGTCTGTGGTACTGGTTGCTGCTGGGCTTGAGTCTCCACGCCCAGTATGGTATGTGGTTACCAAGGATCGAACCCGGGTCCTTGCGCTTGCAAGACAGGCGCCGGAACCACTGAGCTAACTCCCCGGCCCCTAGCTAGACTTTTTAAAAGACTTAAAATAAGAAATGTAAAAATATGTTACAGCTGATGTTGTGGAAATGAAAAGAATAAGAAATCATTATGAATAAATATACGAAAATCTGGGTAAGTTAGAAGATGGGCAAATTCCCAGAAACATAAACCTACCAAGACTATAAATTAAGAAGAAAGTTTGAATAGCCTGAGAAGCAGTAGGGGGACTGAATCAAACACTTCCAAACAAAGAAAAGCCCAGGACAAAATTCACTGGTGAATTCATTAAACATTTAAGGAATTAATGATAATATTTCTCAAACTTTTCCAAAAACTTAAAAAGAGAGAATGCTTCCATACGAGAGACCCGTGTTACACTGACACCAAAGTCAAATACAGACAACACAAGAAAAGATATTTCAAGGTAATATTCATGAAGAAGTTAGGTTAGGACAAGCAAACTAAAGTCATCAACAAAATGCTGAAGACCTAACTTAACACTATCGTAGAAGGATCATGTAACATGAACAAGGAGAAAAACAGAATAAAGAACAAAAATCACATGATCTTGTCAATAAATGCAGAAAAAGCACTTGGAAAAATTCAATGCCCTTTCATGATAAAAACACATGACAAACTAGGAAGGAAAAGTATTTCAGCCTAGTGAAGACTGTTTATGAAAACCTGTCGTTAACATCTGTGCAATGGTGAAAAACTGAAAACTTTGCCCTAAGATCAGTGACGTGGAGGGATGTCCACGCTCGCCCCTGCTGTTGGACAGTGTGCTGGAAGTGCTAGCTAGAGCAACTGAGAAAGCAAAATAAATGAGGGTATCCAGATTAGAAAGGAAAAATAAAATTGTCTGTTAGAAAATTTTATATAGTTACAAACTCTGGAGACTCCTTAAAAAAAACCTGTTAGAACTAATAAAATGAATTTAATGAAGTTGTAGAATACAAAGTCAACACATAAAAATCGGTTATATTTATTTACATTAAAATGAATAAGCTAAAAAAGAAAATGGGACAACATTCTCATCTGCAGTTGCAGCAAGAAGAAAAACATGCTTAAGAATAAACTAAGGTAGTTTTTAGCATGTAAACTACTTATATGATAAAAGCCTTACAACATCGGTGAGAGAAACTGGAGAACGTACACTCATAATAGAAAGGTATCTTGCATTCATGCACTGAGAAACTTAATATTGTTAAAATGTGGATCCACCAAAGGAACACAAAGGGCCAAAATGATTCTGAAGAAAAAGTTAATGCCAGAGGCATCAGAATTAATTTCACAATATTTTACAGAACTACTGTAATCAAAACAGCCTGGTGTTGGCATAAAGACATATACAAACCAATTTAAAAAAATATATCAGAGTCCATATAGTCAACTGATCTTTGACAAAGGTGCCAAGGCCATACAATGAGAATAGAACAGTCTTTTCAGTAAACGGTGTTGAAGAAAACTGGATATCCACAGGTAAAGGCATAGATTAGACTATTACCCTGTGATTACTCTTTATGATTATGCAAATTAAGTCCCTACTTTAGAACAGCTTAGCATAGAGCCTTAAATGTGAACCTGTAAAACTCACTGGAAGAAATGCAGTAGAAAAGCTTCTTGACATTAGTGCTGGTGATGATTTAACAGATCTCACATCGACAGCATAGACAATAAAAATAAAATTAAACAAGAGGAACTTACTGAATTAAAAGCTTTTTCAAAGACTTTGTTTCTGGTTTTTCTTTCTTTTCTCATATTTTCTCTTCTTTCCTGTCCTCCATCTCCTTTCCCCATTTCCCTTCTCTCTTGAACATTTTCCTCCTATTTCACAGTATCTATTTCAATTATGGTTCTCATTTACACTTTCAGTGTCTCACAACAGAAAAATTATTCAATGTCTACCCATATATGTTCTATTTATTTCTCTTAAGAGTATGGCCCAATTGCAATCATTTAGTTGTAAATGTCTCAAGTTTATGATTTTTTTATGGCTGAGTAGTGCTCCATTTTATAAAACATAAATACATCTCTATCCATCACCTATTACACTTGATCTTAGCCAAAAGGCCGAGAAGCGATTATCCAGTCACCTAATGATGAGCATATGGGTTGTTTCCATGATTCTAGTTATTAAAGAGTGTGCTGCTGTAAATATGAGTGTGCATATATCATTGTGGTATGATGCTTTTAATTCTTTTGGAAAGATACCCAGAGAAATAGCTGGATCCAGTGGGACCTCTAATGCTAGTTTTTTTGTGGAATATTCATACTGATTTCCACAGTGGTGGGAACAAAGTCTTTGTAAATGGGATAAGGTAGAAGGGTTTAGGGGACGATAGGGGAATGGGAGAAAATGAGAAGCTAGATATGTCACGTGCAGTGCAAGATCCCAGTGATGAATGTCATCTTGGTGTACACCTAAAATATACCAATAAGTTTAAAATAACAAAAAGCTTCTGCACACTAAAATAAACATAAACAGACTGAGTAGACAGTTCTGCCAAATAGAAGAAAATATTTGCAAATCACTATCTAATAAAAAATTAATCTCTGAAATATATACAGGACTTCTAAAGCTCAATAGCACAAAAACTAGGCTAAGAATGTGAATAGAGGTTTCTCCAAAGAAGATATGTGTGTGGCCAAGAGAAAAGGAAAAGTGGTAATTTTCAGGGATGTGCTGATCCAGACCACAATGAAAATCACTTTTCACCCATTAGGATGACTATTAAAGAATCCCAACAAACTAAACCCAACGTCCTAAGCGTCGGTGAAGCCATGAAGAAACTGGGATCATTGCACACTTTCTAAACAACTGCAAGATGGTGCAGTGCTACAGAACCGTCTAAAGGTCCTAAAAACAGTTGAAGTTGACCTGCCACATGACCCAGCAATTTCATTTCGGGTATTTACCCACCAGAAACTTGGATCTCAAAGAGATGCCCATAGTATCACATTCTCTGCATCCCTGTCCATAATAACCAAAGATGCAGGAACAACCTAAACCTGTATCAACAGACGAGGGGATGCAGAAGATAGAGACTATGTCCACAGTGGAATATTATCCACCAGAAAGGGAAGGCAATCCGGTGAAATGTGCCAGCGTGGATGAAATTTGAGGGTACTGTGCTAAATGAAATAAGCTTGTCATGGAAAGAAAATGCTCTGCTTATATGAGCTGTCTAAAATAATAAATTCATCAAATCAGAATAGTGGTGATTATCAAGAGGTGGGGAGAGGGAGGTAGGGAGCTCCTAATCAGCAGGTATAAAGTTTCAGGTAAACTTTAGGTTAGGGACTTGTAGAAAGGTGCAATGCAGGGCCCATCGAAACAACCATCATTGCACATTTACACACGTGTTAGGAAAATAAACCTCAGATTAAGGATTCTTTCTACATGTTAGTTGATTAGCATACGAAGCTAATGAAGCCTACGTACAGTACCGAGCGTGCATAGTCCTCCTGGGAAGTTGGCACACGTGCACAGCACATCTCCGCTCCTTCCTCTCATCCTTTCCCCTTTCTCCCCTCCACTCATCTCTGGATCCCCTTCCTTCTTCTCTGTATGTTTGCAGGACATGAGATCTGCATTCCTTGTGTGGGGTCGGCACGTCTTCACACCATAATTCAACCTAGTAATAATGTGAAGAGCCGTGACCTGTCCAGGCACACCTGTGACTCCGGAAGTTTCTGCCCAAATGTAAACGCCCAGAAAGGCAATTTCTGTCCCATTCGTTTACTCCATGAAATCCGCCAGGAGAAAGGCGAGTAGTGCCCACGTAGCCCACGCATTCCCAGGGCCTCTTCCGCTCGCTCTATAGCTCTGAATCTCATTTGTCTCAGAGCAGAAAAAAGCTCCCTCAGACGGCACGGCTGGGCTCCCGGGAGATCGAGTGCCTGCACAGTGCATGCATTTCCCTTTCAAATCCGTTCATTCATCTTCCTTCACATTAAATGCTCATCTCCATTGAGGGTTTGCTTTAATTAAGCCTAGAAACACATAGAAATGGAAAAAACTGATGCCAAAAGACAAACTAAGAAGTGCACACACGCACATATATAAGTTTTATGGATATTTTCCTACTATAGAAATATATGTTCATTAAAAATTAAAACAAAGATATAAGCAAAAGGAAGATTTAAAAAACCACTCATCTTGAACTCAGGTGTTAATGCTATGGACAGCAGAAAACCTATGTCACAGCCTTGTAAGAGGAAGGAGAGACTGACACTTGCATATTTTTTCATTTACAAGGGTGGGATATTGTTATCACACTAATTCATAATCTGTTTTTTATGTGATACGATGGTATATAATTAATTTTTGCAACAGTTGACTTGTTAAGGAGTTTATGTCTTCTTGCATTTTAAAAAATTCACTTTAAAATATTTTTGAACATAGTAATAACTTTTTAAATACAGACGCACAGTGGTTTTTCCCTTGCATTTCCTTGCACATCGCTACCCCTGCTAAGAGAGATATTTGTACTGCATTTTAATATTGTTCTTCTGTAGACAGTGCAAGGAAACAAATCTAATGATTGGCCTCACAGGAGATGTTTTAGAATAAGAACACCTGAAGTTTACATCAGGGATGGGCCGCGCCTTTGCTCAGTGGCGCGACTCCGCTCCACAGAGAGTTCTTCTGTCTCCTCCATGGCTGTTTTTATCGAGGAAAGGGAGGAATCTGATTTGCTGCTCGTTCTCACTGGCATTGATTAAAGATCTCTCGGCTTATGCTTGGCCTCTTCAGCAGCACCTTGGACACAGTCACAACCAGTCAGTGACAGTCATGTTCTTCAGTGTGCAGTTTCTGTGGTTAATCTTGGATTTTGGAAGAGGACAAAGAGACATCCTGCATTAGCTATTTCTGTCACTGATCCTTTGTGGGGAGGTAAATGGCACCTCACCAGCTGGACAGCATCATTCTACTTGGAATTCAGGATGAATTCTGGGACAGTGTCTAGAAGAAGGAAAGTTGCTGGTGGGAATGGGGATGCTGGACAGAGAACGGGCCAGATAGCTCATTTTTTTGAGACAGGATCTTGCTACTAGTTCAGGTTGGCCTTAAACTCATGGCAACTCTTTTGCCTCAGCCTCCCATGTGCTGGATGACAGGGGTGCAGCACCACATCTGGCAAGACAGCTAACTTTTCACAATCAGTGAATGAGCCTGGACCTGTGGTCAGAGGAGGGCAGTGCAGAAGGGACCAGAGTGACTTCCAGGAAGAACTGCTCTCAGGCAGTTTCCTGATGGCATCTCACAACAGAAGCCATCGCCAAGTAGGGCCAGACACCAGGTACTATGTCAAGAAGCAGAGAGCAGCAACAGGTCGGCTCTCATCCCACGCAAACGCTGACAGGTAAGTTTATTGCTGGGTCTGAGCTGAGCTTTAGCTGGGGTCATCAGGGGGAAACCACATGTGCAACAGCTGACTAGGGCTTCCCGGAGGCTTCGTGTTCAGAACTAAAGCTCAGTGCGGCGTCACCTTGAGCCCATTCCAGGAAGTGCCTAGAAGGCATACGGGGCTGAGGAGCATGCATAAGCCCACATGTGAGCTGTGGTCCCCTGTGGGAAGCGCTTCGGTGGTGGGAAAGAAGATCAGAGGGAAGATGTGGAGGCAGATGGGTCCCTGCGGAGGAGTCTCAGATGATGTTTGGTGGGTTGAAGTAAGAGCAGGATGAGACCACGTCGCTGTGTAGATCACTACTCTGATGAGACTGGAGATTGCAGTGGGGATAAGGCTTAACACAAAAGACCAGGGGCTCATTAATGGCTATGACACTAAGGAGAAGAAAGGTCAAGGACACCTGTGGCAGCATTACTTGCAAAGGCAAAACACCTGGATCAAACTAAACCTGGATCAAGCAAAAACCAGGAGTGGTAAAACATTATCATGTGAGAGAGTAAGACAACATTCTCTTTATACCCACGTTAATAGAAAAGGGCTGGATGCAGAACAATATGTATACATTGTGAGTAGTTAAGAGAGAAAAGGGAAGAAAAAACTGTATGAGTGCAATCTAGCATTAGGGTTGGTTTCTGGGGGACTTTGGACTAAAAGGAGTTTATATTTCACAGAATAGGCTTTCACATTGTCTAAATTATTTGTGTGTAAAAATTAAAATTTTAAAAAATCGGTTTGAATGTCTCATTCAATAGCCTATGAGAGAGGACTTTGGAACTCACAAATTCCACGGTACAAATTTCCTTAAAAGCAGTCTCGGAACTGCTGCTACCATGGCTTACCATTGATTGTACAGGGGCTAGAACCATCTCTCTGGGTGGTAAGAGAGAGCTGTTCTATCTCTCACCTCTTTTCTGCTGAGCTGGGTGAGGAGAACTTAGTTGGAATAAGGGAGCCTTACCTACCCTTAGCTTAGCTTTCTTTAGCATGACATGGACTCCTACCTACTCTCTTGGCCATATAAACCAGTTAGAGAGAATGATAGGCATAATTTTTAGGTGGCACAATATTTGATGAATAGTACAAATTTTATTTAAGAACAGTTGTTGGTGGCAACTTCAGTGAACCCTGGGATTTTTCATGTTGACATGGAAGAAAGGATTCTCTCTCCCTCCTGTCCAGTCCACTCTTTCAAACCAAGGTTATTTCTTTGGAGCTTTAAAAATTTTATCTTCTGGGTATGGTGTGTAAATAAATATAAAACCAAGCTGAGATCTCACTCCCAGTAGGTTATTCATGGGATTATCTTTTGTTTAGGATACTTCAGTTTTCTCATGTTATTTTAAGTCTTTGAAAAAAAAAAAAACCTAGAACTTGGTGAAATATAGATTTTTCAGTCTCCCTGAAGCACCCGGAATATTTTTTTTCTGTTTCCTTTTGAGTCTAGGGAAGCAAGCCTTTTTTCTTAATATAGTTTTATTCACACATCATTAAGCTGATTTACCATGTTGTGCACTAGTGTAGGCTTAGTAATCATGGCTTTCTCTCATCGAGAGAATGAAACAATTACTCAGAGCCCACTATAATGAAAAGATTTTGCCCAATTCTGAAAGCATCCACCATTGGGGATTTTTCTCAAAGTCCTGATTTCATTAAAGTTCACAAGGGGGATGGGTATTAAGCAAATTATAAATGCAACAAATGAAACATAATCTATAAAGTAGGAGCATGTGGCCCTGAGGGCTTGGCTGGCTAATGTAAAGCATTTCTGGGGAGTAGAATTTTTACCTGGGGTTTTAACTTCCACTATTTTATTTTGGAAAGCGCATTTTGTTGGATGGGTTTGTTTTGCCTTTTGGAACTTCATTTTTTTTTTCTCTCTTGAAACATACATGCAGACACACACAGAAACAGACACACAAAGGCACACTCCCCACACAGTTTTTTCGTTTGGCTTTGTTTTTCTCAGTAAGCGCTAGACTTTAAATATTCTGTGGTTCTCTGTAAAGCAACAAAGGGAAGGATCAGAAGTGATCATTCACACCATCGGGCTCTCAGAGGCAGCAGCACGCGGGACAATGCGCTGGAACACGTGGCGCTGAGAAGTAAACAAGAACCATTATGGCCGGCGGCGCACAGCCACCTGGAAGTCGAGACAAGGCCATGTCCTCATCAGAAAAATAAATGACCAGCTGCAAGGTTATGAGCTCGGCATTCAAGAAGTGTCCTTCACGTATTTGAAAGCATCTGGAAAGCAGGTGGCGTCGGCATCAGCTACAAACTCAATTGACAAAGCCCGGCAGCATCCTCTGCTCTGCACCTCCCTAATCACTCATGGGCCGAGAGTGCTCGGCTGTGCTCACAGACAAAGCACAACTGAAAACCAGCAGGATGTTCCTGAACGGGTGCTGCCCAGTGGACGCAGAGGTGCAGGGGAGAGACCTGAACCTTCAGGCTTCACGTGCCTTTCCCCGCCCCAGCAAGCGTTACGGGGCTGTTTTCCCCTTTCCCTTCCTCCCTTCCCTTCCTCCCTTCTCTCTCTCTTTCTTTCTTTCTTTCTTTCTTTCTTTCTTTCTTTCTTTCTTTCTTTCTTTCTTTCTTTCTTTCTTTCTCCTCTCTCTCTTTCTTTCTTCAGAAAAGACTCACACAGAAGGACTGTGATAAATATTCAAAATGGGCACTTCTATGCATTGCCCACAGATTTACTTCCGAAGACACTGTTAGAAATGGGAATGTGCGTGACAGATTACTCCTCAAGATAATGTTATGTGTGGAATGAAAGTGACAGGTGGAAAGTTAAGTCAGGTGTCCCCTCCCGGAATGTCCCTGATGAGGGAACTTCACTTCAAAGTGTCCTTATGTTGCAGAAAATTTCTACACACACTGGAGAAAAATATTCTGTGGATGAAGGTGGCAAACATCCCTCTCAGAGGAAGACAGGATGCTAGAGAGCCTGGGTCACATTCTATTGGGTCTCTGAGCTGACTGAGCAGCGATGGTAACAGTGTGTCCTGTGCTTCCTATTTCCTTGGGCTTTGGGCTTTGTAGCTTCTCCACATTCATGGACCCATGCTGATTATATGTTAGAAAGTGATAAGATTAGAGGATAACATCGATAGTTATATATGTAAAGGTACAAACAGGAAATTTATCATAAATTAACTGGGAGTAAAGCTGCTCTGGGTCTGAGTGAGGCATCTGAGCAAATGCCTTTCCTGACAATTCTCAGTGACTCTGAAGAGTATCATCACCATCAACTAAATAAGCCACAGGTGTGAGCAACCAACCCTTGCTTTGTATTTCAGAATCAGTTTTCCAGAAGAACAGTATGGATTCCTAAACAGTTCAGTCACAAGAGTCTCACTGTAGTCTGAATTCTGATGTCTGATGTCTGAACGTATGTCTGATGAGAACTGCTAACAACTGAAGAAAAATCTAGTTTTTGTTAGGAAAGAACTAGAAGACCTGGAAGGATTACTTTAATTAATTCATAACATCCAAGTTAAATTATATGTAAGAAAGGATGAAGCTCAAATGTGGAGAGTTGAGATATCTTAAATATGTAGAAACTACTTAAAATACTTTTTTAGGGTCTACTTTTCTTTTTGGATTTGGAAGTGTACCCATTTTTTTCAGCCATTGCTTATAAGAATGACAGCCTCACACACATTCATGAGAAATAACACCACGAGACTTTCAGAGGACAGAGGTAGACACAGTGGACCACTCAGTTGTGTACGGTGAAGGCCCAGACATGGCTTCTGAGTTTGCTTTACTGTCTTTGGTTAAAGATGCTGTGTTCGTTGTTTGGTCAGGGTCTCAGTAGTCACCCAGGCTGTCCTCAACTTGCCATTTTGCTGCCTCCATCTCCCAAGTAGCTGGGATTATAGCTGTGTGCTGTTACGTGCCATGTAAGGATTATCTGACTTCACTTTTGCAATAGGGATGTAGCAGATGCCCAGAGAGGTAATACTCACGGACACAGAAACTTATTTTGCGCTGTTGAAAGACCTACTGGAATATCTTCCCTGCACTTTCTCCACAGGCTGACCCTTGGTCTTGTCTCCTCGAGAGGATAGCAATCCGGCTGCCCAGGAGCCCAAACAATGGGTCTCTAGAGTTCCCAAAAAGACGGAGATGAATGGGCACTGTTTGGTCCCTCAAGTCAGGTGCAGTTTGTTTTGTGAGTGCCAGATGGGCAATGACTCTAATTCAAGCTTAATAAGAATCCTGTGACTGGCAGATATGATGGCTTCATAGTTGACCAGATTAAAAGGTTATGTTATTCAGTCTTGAAAACACTGAGTGAATTTAGAACAAATCAGTGGAACTGCCAGCCCCTTTAAATTATGGATAATGGAACCATGGAACATGTATCCCAAGAGGAAAGAAATTGAAAGCATAAAGGCTTTGTAGAAGGCTATCGATGAATTCATAATGACAATGCTGAATGTATTTGTAAGAGACTGAGCCACTCAAAGAATATGACTTTCTCCTCCGACATGAGGGAGGACAATCTTCTGGAGTTTTGTGTGCCCTCGGCAGGGCAGGAGGACTGGCTACCTGACCTACTGGCCCCACCATCAGGAAGTGCTGCCTTCAGAGTTGGGTCGGGAGCCTCAGGGTTTTGGCCAGTTGCTCTCAGTAATCCCATGACAACTTTCCCGATGTATCTTTCCCTCACAGAGGCATCTTACAGCTCTGGATCATCAAACTTGGACTTCCCCAGAAAGCAGGCATATATCCTTGTGTTCTGGATCCTGTTCTGAGGGAGCCTGTGGGAAATAAAAGACTAGAAAAGCCTCTGGTGAGGAGCCAATGTGCCAGGAAAGCTCCTGCTGGATTCTGGGTCCTTTCAGTTTATTTGAAGTTCTTGGGATGCTAAAAATAAACATTTTTAAACTGGGGATTTAGCTCAGTGGTTTCAGTGACTGCCTTAAAAATGCAAAGCCCTGAGTTGGAGCCTGGTAACCACATACAACAATGCTGGGTGTGGTGGCTCACACCCACCAGCAATCAGTACCATATCCCTCAATGCTTGGCGTGGTGGCTCATGCCTCTCATCCCAGCACCCGGGAGGCACTGATGTGAGTTTGAGGCTCACCTGGCCTACATGGTGAGCTCAGGGCCAGCCTGAACCACAAAGCGAGACTCTGTCCCACAAACAAACAAACAAACAAGACCATTTTCCACATTAGTATTCCAAACATGGTGGCACACTTGGGTTGCATCAAAGACAAAGACAAATCATGCTTCAAAGATGAGAAATCTCCCAAAACTCTACAGGGTATTTTACTTGAAAAGGGTTAAAAGTTGACCACGGGTCTCCTTGGAAGAAGGATGTCTGAGGCCATTGGCCTGGATCCCATCCTAAGTCTGGGCAGCCAAGGGGTGGGATGTGGAGAATGAATATTCTATAAACATTTGAAAGGAGAATGATTTGGAGATTTGACTGCATATATAATAATACCCTGAAAAATGACATTTTAAGCAAGATAGTCTGTAACCCTTTCACATAAACATGCAGTCTGGGGCGGGAAGGTAGCAGCATTATCAAGAAAATGCGCTTGTTCAGTTGGGTTCTCTGTGTGACTTTTGTCAGCTAGGCAACTTCAAGGTCCAAGATGGCTGCCATTGCATTGTCATTCCAAACAGCAGGCAGGAGGAAAGCGAGGGAAGGAATGTACCCTTTCCCTCACCCAGCAGTTTCCTGAGCTGAATGCAAAGCTCTTCCTCATTTAGCTCACTGACCAAAACCAGTTATCCTTGGCTGACTGAAAGGGAAACTGAAAAGTCATCCTGTAGCTGGATAACGTGCTCTATCTCAACTAAATTCAGGATTATTTCACAAGGAAGTTGGGTTGGAAGGTAAGAAGTAGCTAGCACTCTCCAGCATCCATCGCCAGCTGACTTTCATGTCTCCAGGATCGCAGCTCTGTTCCCAGAGTTCTCTGTAATTTTAGCTTTTGAGTTTAAGGGATCAGCAATCCCCCCACCACGCCCAGCTCCTCGTCGTGCTCCCCTCTACCCCCATGGGCCTCAGGCAGGGCGCTGCTCCTGCTGTCTTGTCTGCCTTCGCTCTGATTGTCCATGGAAGCCGAGTACCGGCTGTGGTGGGAGCTCTCACCACTAGCACACACGCATCCTTTCTCCAGCCCGCTTCCTTCACTTTGACCAGGAACCACTCTGCTGGGCTTCATTTGTCTCACTCCTCTCTGCCCCCCTCATGAACATGGCCCACGAGGGCATCCGAGGCTGCCAACCAGGGCAGCGGGTGAGGCTTTGAGTAGGTGATCAGCATTTCACAGCGCAAGTGGACAGCAGACCATCAGTTCTCCAGGTAGAGGCCCCTCACCCTGCATAGTTCCCAGTGATGTGAATGAATCCTTTTAATCAGTTTGTTCTCTCCACCCCAGGATGTTTGGAGATCGCCAGGAAACAGGGCTAAGAAGAACCAGCTGCCTGGAAAGGAGTGTCAAGTGAAGGACACAGAGGTGCCTGTGTTGTGCCCTTCTGGGCAGGCCTGGGGAGCTGACCCCCTGGCACACACCGCGTGAGCTGCATGGGTGGGCTGAGCCCAGCTGCACACACCTGAGCATCAGCTCTCGGACAGACAGGGTCCCCCCCCGTCTGTCTCTGCACCTCAGTCGCCCTTTGCTTTCCAGTGTGACCTCCTTGACAGGAGAGAAGGAAGGAAAGTTTTAGCTGTTCTAGGAATTTCACAAAGACTTGAGTCTTCCAGCAGGGAATATTATCTGAGTAACGCCATCTGCCAGTGTTGTACACAAACAAGTGCGAATCACGGAGGGGGACGAGGAATTACTGTGATCTGTAGCAGGGCTTGTTGTGTTGGAGCTTCTCCACGTGTTTGCCTGTCATGTTCTCGAGGATGAGAAAAAGCGCAGCTTATCGGAGTTTGATTGAATCAGCACATCCAGTGGGTGCTGATTCATGGAGGCAGGTCCCTAATGGGTGTCACTAGGCTCTGTCCTTGTCTGATGAAGATTCGGAAGGAATGCTAATTAAGTTTGCAGATAACTCTGCAGTGGGAGTGCGAGATCACAGGGAGAGAAAATGTAGACGATCAAGATCCAGAAATCTCTCAGCCATGTGAGATGAGGGACTAGACCTAGAGACAGGTTGGCCAGTGGGGATAAAGGTGGTATCTTTTTCACTCTAGAATACAGAATGCTGAACTCACAAAGACAAGACAAAGGAAATGCACTTACATTCATGGTGGCAGACTAGGATTCCTAAACTGACTTCATTCCTTCATTGCTTCAACAGATACTTTGCAACATTTTTATTGTTCAGCATTGGGCATTTAATGATGAACGAGGTAGAAATAATTTCTCTTCTTATGGAAACAATGAAAATAATAATGGGTGACATGTGTGGTAGTGGAATAAACATGTCCACCCACAGACGCCCACCCCGAGAAAGGGACGTCAGAGCTGAGATGGGCGGAGGGAGAAGTTAGCTCCTCGGACGCTGGGAGAGGAGAGAATATTTCAGGGATGGAGCAGGAGGTGCAGGGGTGGAGGAGGGCCATTAAAACTGCGGTGTGAACGGCGCGGGGAGTAACGAGGAGGAGGTTAGCGAGGCGGGGCCAGCACGTGCGCCAACTCGCTTAGAGAGCTTGGCTATTATTTATGTGGGATGGAAAGCCATGAAAGTATCTGGGCCAGTAAGTGACTTCATCAGATTTTCTTTTTGAAGTTCCTCTCCAGCATCACTCCAGGAGGGACGGAATAGGCAGGAGGAGGCAGAGCTGATCCCTAGCGACTGGCGGGCAACTGTTGTCGTCATTCAGTGGGAGATTTCGGTGACCTCCAGCAGCGGCTGTGTCGATGGAAGAAGTGGGAAGAGATGGAAAATGCACAGAGGAGAAACTGAGGACTCGGCGACGACCTGGGTGTTGGGGCAGGTGGAGGACTCGAGACGACTCTCCGGCTCTCATTCTGAAACATCTGAGTGAGCAGTGAGGCCACCTACCGACGAGGGGAGCAGGAGAAGGGCCTGCGTGTGAGAGATGGCAACGTGTTCATCTTTGATAGGCTGAGTTTGCGGGAACCAGGTGTGGTCTAAGTGGGTGACGTCAGAGCATTTGGGTGTAAGATTGGAGAGAGCAAGACAAAGCTTCAGGCTGGAGACAAATTTTGGAACAGGCAGAAAAGAGCAGAAATTTTTGAGCCAAAAGAAAGAGGCAGTTTTGTTCTTACCCGAAGTCCCAACAGTGGGAAAGCGACGTTTCTGGGTTGGGTTACAAGACGACAGAGGGCCTCGGAGCTTCGGCCCCGACCACTCTGACTGCTCCACATGACCACGTGATCATCAGTGTAGTGGCTTTGCCTCCAAATTTCAGTTTTCATCTGTAAACTGGGAGTATAAAAATGCACATGGTTTTGTAGGCATGAAATACGACCACGGGTATAAAACGCAGCGGAGAGCTTGGCGTGTTGTAAGTGCTCGAGAAGTAAGAAGTATCTTCATTTTGGCTGTTGTGACTATGTTTTGCTTGTTGTCTAGGGGAACTCGCTATGGGAGAGTAAAGCAGTCTGTTTTACACCGAGGAAGCGCTACAGCTGTCACACGAGTTACGGTTGAAGGAACGAGAGGCTTACGATAGCGCTTTTCAAACATACCAGTAAGCTGAAGAAAAAGAAGACAGAATTGCCCTGGAGGACCCCAGAGGGAAAACAAAACAAACTGACATGAGTTTCAGAAGGACTCTGCTCAGCTCAGTGTAATGGGAAACCTGATGACCAAAGGTCTCTAAGGACAGTCCGTTATTTTTCAGGAAGGATGAATTTGTTTATAATTTCTCTAAATTACAGATCCTATGACTGCAGTAGGAGGAGTCATCCTGGTTCTTGGAAATGGAGTTGGATGTGGCCTAACTGCCCATTTGAATAGGATGTCTACAGCCTGAGGTCCTCAGCAAGTTTGTTAAAACTTATGAACCTTGGGCCAGGGATTTAGCTCAGTGATTCCGGCGTCTGCCTGGCAAGCACAAGGTCCTAAGTTTGATCCCTGGTACCACATACCCCTGTGCCAAGCGTGGTGGCTCATGCCTATAATCCCAGCACTCAGGAGGCAGAGGCAGGAAGATTGCTATGAGTTCAAGGCTAACCTGGGTTACATAGTGAGTTCAGGGCCAGCCTGACCTACAGTTAGCCTCTGTCTCAAATAAATAAGTAAAAATTAAAAAAAAAAACCCCAAATAACAAACTTATCAACATTATATTATTACATTCCATCTTTTGCTATACTTATTCTCTCACCACGAAGGAGACTGTTTCCTTCGCTGGGTTTGGCAGGAGGTCAGCTGTTTCAGATGGGGGCAGCTCGCTCCCCTGGGCTGTGTTCTGCATTCCCCTCTCCATGTCCCAGGTGGCACAGCGATGCCACGCGGGGAGGGCACACGCTCACTGTCCAGGCAGGCTGCCGGCGTGTTCTGTTGACCCTCATGCCCCTGGATATATCATTAACCCCCCTTCCCCACGGCCTCAGGAAAGACGCGGAGCTGAGTAATAAATTAGACGACAGCAAGATTTTAAACCTCACCAACCCGAGCTTATTTTCTGGTATAAAACGGAGGGAAAATAGAGTGAAACCGCCATGATTTATGGACTCCTTTCCCTTCGGGGGTTCCCAGTTGCATCTCCGAGCTGTGCTCGATACTTACGATATAAGATATTAATATTTGGAGAGGAGAGCAGGGGCGCCCATTATTCAGGCCCGCGCTGACAGCGTGCGCTCATACGTCAGGTCCTATCTGTGCATTAAGTCCTTCACCTAAAATAGGTGGGAATTATGGCGCTCCGCGGGCTGCAGCTGTATGGATTTCAGAGTCTGTGGGACGTACTAGTAAATCAGCCCTGATAGGGCCGCTGAAAAGCAAGCCGGTACCTGTCCGATAAACAGACTCCTTGGGAAAGACTTTGAATCAAGAAATGTGCCTGAAACACGAAGAGGGTGTGGGGGAGGAAATGTAAACGAGGGGATCAACTTTCTTAATTCAGAAAAGAAAACACTTCTTCGTCTTCCAGTTCTTCAGCTTGTCAGAGACGCCTTGTTTCTGGTAGCTATTTGTAATATTAATCATTTTAACAGTATCAAACAGACTGAGTTTTTACACTTGATAAATTTTTGATGTTGAACCTTTGAAAAATGAAGCAGTGTGATTTTTTTCCTCAGGAGTTTTCCCCTAGAAGCCAGTGTTAATTTGCAGATGCCGACACATGACTAACGTTTTATCTCAAAAGATTAACATACATTAAATTACCCTGGGTAGAACCTTAGGACTGTGTAGCCTCTTGCCATGGGCTCTGGGAATCTGGCAGAGGGACAGACAGACTTCTGAGCGGGGCATCTGGCAGGGCAGTGGGGCAGTCAGCTTGATGACACATTGCTGCACATTTTCCGTCAAAGAACAGGCTCCTTCAGGGAGATGTGAGCCTTGCCGAGTAAGGAGGTGGGTGTCCCGCTTAGGGAAATGAGGTTCTCTTCCCTCTGACTGGCTTAGGGAAAAAGAGGTGATTCAGTTCTGGCCAATTCAGTGCAAGAAAAGAGGGTATCTGGACGGACTGAAGGCTGCAGAGATTGTGGCTTCTAGAAAAGAAATACAGGAGATCGCCATAGGCTCCTTAGCCCTTTTCTTCTCTACTCATGTCTTTCCTGATGTTGGATACTGTTGTACCTGGAGCTCACAGCCACGCCGGGTTGTAAGTGGAGAGCGCCGTGTGTGTCTGGGTGACAAAGCAGAGGGACAGAAGAGCTAGGACCACAAGGTGGTCACCAAGCCGCCATTTCTCTTATTGAGAGTGGAGTGCTTTCATTTTAATGTCTAGTCAGGGTGGCGACCCCGTGGCACATGTGCCACAATGGGCTGGTTGCATCACTGAAAGCTCTGAAAGGTTTGCCCCCGATTGGCCTAGACCATTGGTTTCTTAATCGTGCTGTTTGTTGACTGAAACACACTTTCTTAAATTGCTATTCTGAGTAGCATGGTAAAATCCTGTGCTGACGTATGCCACTTCACACGAGGTGACTCACCCCTCTGTCCAGTGTGTCTGTGCTGTGTTCACTACCTGCCCATTTCTATCCTCAGCATCAACTTGGCAGGTGAATTATTGAATTGTTGTCGTGCTTATGTTCAAGGTAACTCTTATCTCTTCAGTCTTATCTTACTTAATAATGGTCCCAAAGCACATGAGTAATGACACGGCCAGTCAGACATGCCAAAGAGAATCTGTATGTGGTTCTTTACATGAAAGGGCAAAATACTACTTTTACTACAGCATGCTGTTATAACTGCTATTGTTCATCTTGTACTGTGTCTAATTTGCATTAGAACTTCATCGCAGGTCAGTGTGTGCACACAGGGTACGCCTGTCCACAACTCGGGCACTGTCTGCAGTCAGAGCACACGTCTCTCCTAACAGTGCAGGATAACTGCAATTTCCTACCTATCTGACCTCATAGTCTAATTTGGTCTATGAAATACTCACACAGAATCTTGGAAGGACATCGTTCCATCTGCTAACAGAATTGCAGATGACAGGTTTTATGTCACTCTTAAGTTTTCTTTAACTTTTTAGCTTTCTTTCTTTGATTCTTTCCTTCATGTGTACGTCCTTAAAGGTGGAATTGGAAATGGGAATTTATACACTGTATTCAATCCTTCATACTCAAACTGAAATCATTGTAACTATTTTTGTTTTCCTGGAAATTTTCTTCTATTAATTCTTTAGAAAATTAGTGTTTAATTCATATAATCCAAAAGTCAGTCTTGTGAAACACACAATGAACTGTTTTTCACATATTCACAAAGTTGCACAGTCTTCTCCAAAATCTAGTTTTAGAACAATTCGCCGCCTCCAGAGTAAGTCTTGTACCAGTTAACAGAGGCCAGTCCCCTTCTTCCCCTTGTCTGGCTGCTGGGCAATCACTACTCTGTCTGTGTGTATCCTGGGGACTTCATGTCGTGGAATTACAGGACACACGGCCTTTGTGTCTTTTGTCACTTAGCCTCCAGTTTTTAAAATCCAACCATGCTGCATCACGGATATATTAATACTTTGTCCTGTTTTACTGACGAGTACTATTTTGTTGTATTCACATACATTGTATGTATCTATGATTCAACTACGTCCAAAATGAGTTTCTCGTGCACTTTTTTCGGTTCTCTCCTACAACTTTCATTAGGCGAATGTGGACTTCAACCGATCCTCGACGTTAACTTTTCTTTCACAGTTTTGACATCTTTCTCTCTTATTTTTGCTCTCATGACATTCAGTTCACATTTCTGAGCACCTCCCTAGATGTTCTAGGGGAAGCGAGACACCACAACATGCCTGATCTTGAGAGACAAGCGATGTCTTCCTCGATAACCAGATCCCTGTGTTGTGAATTGAATGAGCAGCTCCTCCGGGTGCCGAGACCTGCTGTGTTCCTGCCCGTGTGGGACCACGCACCCTCAGCGGCTGAGCTCAGCAGTGGCCGCCTCCGGAGGCAGCGCGGTCAGACCAAGCTGATGTCGTCAACATCGCCTTCTTTCCTTTCAAGCATTGCGTTTCTTTCTGGCAGTTCAGGCTGAGTCAGGCATGGTTTACAGAATATCCTTAAAGGTGTTTGGTTTGATGATTTTTTTTTTTTTTTTAGGTTTTTTAAGACAGGGTCTCGCTTTGTGGTTCAGGCTGGCCCTGAGCTCAGCCTCAAACTCACATCACAATCCTCCTGCCTCTGCCTCCCGAGTGCTGGGATTACAGGCGTGAGCCACCACGCCTGGCACTGTGGTATGTGGTACTGGTTGCTGCTGGGTGTGGGTCTCCACACCCAGTATTGTTATGTGGTTACCGGGGAATCGAA
>PVIR01020481.1:0-30556 GCA_004026965.1 Petromus typicus | reverse complement strand
GCTGACACCACAATTAGAGCCAAATACTGAAGTTTTAGTTTGGAAAAGACAACTGTATATTAGCGTTCTTTTTGTATGAAAGAAAAACAGCCATGAGGGCCATAGGTCCACCACCGTGAGCCCAAGGCACGGTCGTGCCCTTCCTCCCTTCGTCACCCGCTCTCGCACCCCCTGGAGGAGGCTACCTACAGCCACGTTTGGCCATCTGCTCTGAGTCAGGCAAGTGCGCTCCTCTCTGACTTGGAGCTGTGTACTCCCCAGCCTTTGCGTGTGCTTGGCACGCACCATGTTAACTCGGAGAGAGCAGAGGCTGAGCGGAAGGACTGCACTGAAGGAGAAGCAGACTTGCAGGACAAAAGCAAACGTGAGAAACTGACGCTAGAGGAAGACACAGACACAGAATCGGAAGCGGAGAGCCAGGGTGAGAAATACGAACCTGAAAGAGCCGCCACCAGCCCCCGTGGTGGTGAAGCCGGCCGCTCTCACTACCGCCTTGCGTGGAAGGATCACTTTGTCTCGAAAATTTTATTGAGAAGATGGATACACGAGGATGTTTTTAAAATTAGGAACTGGTAAAATGATACTGTCAGGGACTGAGGAAAGCTGATCCTTATCCTACTTCTCTATTTTCTATTTTCAACCATGCCATAAGGAAAAACCTGTTCGGGTACAGAGCCATTTCTTATTCCGCATCACCGTCCACAGCAGGCTAGGTAATGCCATCCACTTAGAAGCGATCGGATCCTCCTCCCAGGCCTCTTATACAAGGCAGGGGCGGTGAACAGCAGTCACCTTCCCCACCTCACACCCCGCGGCTGCGTCGCTGATCCAGGTCCTCAGGGCGGCCCAGAGCAGGACGCCGTGTGTTTCTTTTCATGTGGTGAAAGGCTACGTCAATTTCTAAGTTTAATTAACTATAGGCTATTTGAAATACCCCATCGATAAAAAAGAGCATTGTGTACTCGTGGGAAAAGAAACGGGATGAGAAATACGCCTGTCCCATTAGTCATTTCTATCGATCCAGATGTGCAACCCTATGCATCACCATGTGACAAAAGGTTAAATATTAACACAAGAATCATTAATCTAACAAAACAAATTAACATAACAATCGCTCTCCTGGTTGGCTTTATGACTATCATGAGGCTCTGGTGAACTAAAGAGCACTTCAGACTCATGTTCAGGACCTCCCTTTACCAAACCAGCCATGGTGTGCTCCTGAGACAAATGGTCCATTGTTTCTGTGGCTCACAAAGGTCTTCTTAAAAAGATGGAAATCCCTCCCTCTGAAGCATCTGCCATAGAAAATGCACAGACCTCCTAGCAATGAAAACACATAAAACCTGGTCAAACCCAAGGCTCAGAAATTCTATAAAAAATATTTTAGTGGGAACTATGCCTTCGGCATACTCCTGTCACCATATTCTGTGGAGACAGATGCAGGGGTGGCCTTGTTTAAAGTTCTTTGCTGCTGTGGTCACTTACTTAGATCTTGGTAAATGCTGTGCTCAGACTCCCTCTTAACTGACAGGGCCAAGTTTTCTTGGAGCCATGAGTGTGAGGTGTTAACTAAATGACAGGTAAATCATGAATCGTAGGCCATGTCCTTACCAATCTATTGGCTTTTGTCATTCTTTAAACAACACAGCGCATACGCAGACAACAAATTTGTAGGGATCAGATACAGACCTCTAAGATTACCCCTTCATAAGCCATCCAGAGACACTCAAGAGGGTCTAGGTAGCTCTCGAAATAATTAGGTTGCCATGATTAAATTTAATCACCCTATCTCACTTTCAGTCATTGTTCTTCTGTTGAATTTGTTTGTAAAAGTGTGTTTATGCTCTTCTCTCTTTGCTTCAGTTACCCTGTGCTGCACAAATCTTATCTGTAGATTTAACCTTATATCTATTCATGTAAGTAACCAGGCATCTATCCAGTCATTCAACTGTGTATCCCTCCATACGGCCCCCAAACACCCACATATTCTTCTGTCTACCCATCTAGAACTGTGGAAAATAAGATTTTAGGGAGAGAGGATGGCAGAACCTAGAAATGTTAGAAGATTTCTGTAAGCCACTCAACTAACATTAAGGATCGAGTTGGAACTTGAGTGAAATCTGCCAAGGGTTCCTGTTTTTCTTATTTTTAGCTTATTAAACAAATCACCAAGATTATCGATATCTACTGACGATCACAAGATTTTGATATCTCGGTAAGTTTCTCTCAGACATTGAAACAGAAGTAAAAGAATTGCAAATAAAGTACAATAAGGGGGAGATGGCCATATAAAAATTTATAGTCTGAAAGTTTATAGTGAGAGAGAAAATGATCGTTTTCCATAAAAATTTTTCACTGAAGTAACCAAGCCCATTTGTCTGAAGAAAGACGACATTTCACCTTTCTAGAGTCACGCCCAGCAGCCCTAATCAATCCCAACGACACTTTACTGTGCAAATATATCATACTTTCAATGATCCCATGGATTTCATTTTATGTCACCCTTAAACTTATTGCCTGTATCCACCACAATTGGATACTTCAAAGTAAGAGCACAAATGTGCACAAGCAGCATTGAGAGGAGGGGATTAAATTATCTGCAGCATGGACGGTGGTCAGAGCTGAAGGACCACTTTTCAGTCCGATCTGGCTGCGGGTTTTGTAGACCCTCTTCCTATAGCACCTAAGTGACCCGGAAGAACTGCACTCAGCAAGCAGGATCCTTCTGTACCAGCTGTTCACATCCATCATTTCAGCAGCTCTGAAGAAGCCCCCTTCGCCATGAATCCAAGTCATAGAGGGTAGCTTGCTCGGGCCTATCATTCCTGGATCTGAAATATACCCGCGACTGAGCCGTTCCTCTGCCTATAGACAGTGACCTTCAATGTGAAATGCTGCTCGGTAGTACTTGGCAGGGGCCCAAGTTCATTTACATCCATTTCTGTAGTGCCTTGAATTCTCCAGGACAGACACTAAATCAACCACATGCAGACTACAGGGAATCTTGAGAACTTTGGGATTCAGCGAAAGTCAGCCATTTTTTTTTTTAGGTTTTTTGAGACAGGGTCTCACTTTGTGGTTCAGGCTGGCCCCGAGCTCAGCTCCAAACTCACATCACAGAAATCCTCCTGCCTCTGCCTCCCGAGTGCTGGGACCACAGGCGTGAGCCACCATGCCCGGCACTGCGGTATGTGGTACTGGTTGCCGCTGGGTGTGAGTCTCCACATCCAGTATAGCATGTGGCTACTGGGGAATCGAACCCAGGTCCCCGCGCCTGCAAGACAGGTGCCGGAACCACTGAGCTAACTCCCCAGCCCAGTCAGCCATTTTTTGAAAGCAAAATTAAGAAACTGAGATGGGCAAGCAGTAAACACACAAGGAATTACAAACCACTACAGAAGAGGCTTCTGAATTTTTGGATACATTTTAGATGGGGAAACCAGGTTCAATTTCAGGCCTTGTACATCATAGGGGAAAGTTTTATCAGAATCTGGATGCTCTAATAGGTACTTTCCAAACTCTAATTTATAGAAGCCCATTTTGCTTGCCTTTTTACTCTATGCACCCCTGGCCAGGTTCAAAGATTGATGAAATCTGAGAGTGGTATTAGATTTAACACCATTTCAAGATGGGCTTTAAGCTGAGTGAGAATGAGTTGGACAGGAAAGGAAATAGGAGGAAAGAGAGAGGTTCTGCAGATGAAACTCTTGGCCTTAGAGAAAATTGAAATATTATTATTGCAATCCCCTCCAGAAATCTCTAGCATGGCTTATGCTGCTCCAAGACCATGCTGCAGCCCATGGTGGCATGAGCAAAGATATTAGAGGTGGGACGGATTGCAGATTTATGTGCTGCCCATTCACAAGGAAAAGTTCCCTGAGATCAGTGCCATTTTCATAGGTGACTCCCTATTTACCGTGCATGGAATATCTGGGTTATGCCAAGCAGAGAGCCATCATGTGGGATGAGCATCTTAGCAGCGCCATGGTGCTTGGGACCAGGGGGGGAATGCTCACGCCTGGCTGATGGTTTCTCGCTTGGGCCTGAGGAACGTCGTCAGAATGTTCACATTCTGATACTGCCGGGGATCAAGCTTGTAGGTAAGCAGCTGAACAAAATCTCCATTTAATGAGGAGCACAAAAGAAGTTCAGAGGGATAAAATGTTTGGAGACAGTAGCTGACAATTCTGAAAGTGTGGAACAAGAGTTCAAAAATATGGCATTTCAAGGAAGCCAAAAATTAATGTCCAATATAAATTCTCTCTGATAGGCTGAGGATTCAGCACCAATGCCATTTAGTTAATACTAAAATATTAAACCCATATCATTTTTTCCTACTCTTATGCTCGGGAAGTGCTAAAAAAGATAGTAACACCAATAACCTTAGTATCTGAACGATAGCGTTAAGATTAAAACACAGGCTTCGTAGTAACAATTTTAAGTGTACGTTTTACATAATGCAGTTGAAATTGAGTTTGGAAGACCCTGAGCTTGAGTTAGCACACTGACTTTGTGACCAACTTCGTTGTGTGATTTACTCACCCTGTCCACAAAGTGAGGGTCCTACTCACTATTCCACAGATTTGTAAAGACAAGAGATAGTACAGGTGAGGTCTTCTTGCAGAATGAAGTACGTAAGAGGATTTTTATAATTAGCACTTTTTTCTGCTACGATCATCAATTAAATGTCTTCTCTAAATTTTCCTATCATGCAAGCAATTATTTAAATAATATCAAAAGTTTCAACGTTTCAGCCATCTATACTTGCAGTTCCTGTACCTGAGGATTCAATGAGTTATGGATCAAAGTATTTTTGAAAAAAAAATTGCATCTGTATTGGACATATATACCCATTACTCCCAACACACTGTTTAGTAACTATTTGCATAGCATTTACACTCTCTCAGGAATTACAAGGACATACAAGGAATCTATCAATGACTGCACAGGAAGATGCACACAGGTGTCACGTGGACATGATTCTGTGGGATAGAGGGGCTTGAGCGTAGGGAGAGGAGCCGACCCTCCAGGGTTAGACGCTTCCCAAAGTCTTCGGCTTCCACTCTCCTGAGCACACGGCGAGGAAAGCCTCTTTGTTAGGATATTGCCCTACTGCTTTGCTTCACCTTCTCCCTTGGATCTTCTTGTTTCGGACTCTGCCCTTTGAATGGAGCTTTGCTCCATCAGGATGGTGTCCACCGCACTCGCGCAGGGGCTTACTCTGTTCCAGGTACTTCCGGCAAGTGCCAGCGGGTCCAGAGCACTGGTTCTGCTCAGGTCAACCCCTTGAGCACGGCTGAAGGTGGTAATGTGTCATTTCACCTGTAGGTGCATTATGTCTTGTTTTGGCTGTTTTCCAGTGACAGTAATTATTATTGTTCATCCTTAAATACCTCATGAATTTACATTTTCATTCAAGTTGGGTACTGTAGGAATTTTACTTCAGTTTTCCTGACATCTGTATATAGAATGCTTCTCAAATACTCACACCACCAATTATTATTCCTAAAAATAGTTAAACATGTTTTGTGTATGATCTCCCATTTTTTCTTCATTTTATGGTGGTATTAGGTTTGCATGGTCAAACACACAGCCTTCAGCTACCATGATCTGTCTCTTGTAGTCAAACAAGTGACGATTAATTTGTTGCCCACTAATTCTGACACTGATGTCTCTTAGTCCTTTTGGTAATCTGAGGATGATTCTCTAGTAGATTCTTTTTAAAAAAACCTTCACATTCGTAGCAGCCTGTTTAGCTAGGATTCTTCAGAGGACATAGACATAGAGGTCTAGATAGAGATACAAATGTATAGATACAGATATATAAAGGATTTAAAGGTAAGTTTTCAGTGGTCACCTGCAGAAGGCTATCTGCACACTAAAGAGCAAAAGATCCAGTTCAAAGTCTCAGCCTGGAGCTCAGTTCAGAGTTCTGTTCAAGTCCGTATGTGGAAGTGAGAGTTTACACCGGAAGGCGAGAGACAGACGTCCACAGCAATGGCCAACACTGAAGCTCCTCTGAACAACCAAAAGTGGCGCCTCCCGCTTCTTCCCCTTGTTTATTCTGTCCAGGCCACAGCCCTGGTTGGTGCACCCACATCCAGGGCGGGTCTTCCCTCTTCGGAAAGTCATTCACCTAGACACACCGAGAACCGCGCTAAGCTGATCTACGCATTTCTCATTCAAGTCGACACCGTAAGTAACCATCACACTGTCTGGGTCCTGGCTGCTATAAAGTCCATGGTGGTGGCTTAACGCCCTTTCAGCATGCTTTCTTTATTCTGTTTTCTTTCGTGTCAGAAGGTTGCTGTCAAAAGGCAGATGAAATCTAGCGCTCTCCCTTGAGCTTCAAGTGTTCCTTTTACCTAGTCTTTCTTTAACAAAGATCCAGATATCTCTCTGAAATAGATTTTATTATTGGTTGATATTGAAAAATTTTGTTCCTTCTAGTTTGGCCTGATTTCTAAAATGACTTTTTAAATTTCTTATTATTCCTTGAGCTCTGTCACCTAATTTAAGTTCATATTTTGATTTATGTTTTTCCATGCCTTGTATAATTTTCAAATGCATTTCTGCTGTTTTAGAAAACAATGCCTCAGTTTTAATCTTTTTGAGCCTATAAGCTGTTTACATCATCTATAAAGACATCTTCCACCATTAATTCTCTTTTTTTGCTTTTGTTATAGCAACTTTATATTCCATCTGACCTGGACACTTTCCTTTTTCTTATAGTTATGTGACATTACTTTTCTTATAGTTATGTGACATTCCCTTTACTTCCAGAAGGAAACTTGATTTGGAGAAGTATTTTTTGCTGTTTTGTTGATGTTTGTCTTTTAACTCCATAGAGCTCCATTTCCAGGTGATACAGTGTAGGATTAAAAATATGGAAACAGGGGCTGGGGATTTAGCTCAGTGGTTCCAACATCTGCCTTGCAATTGCAAGGACCCGGGTTCGATCCCCCGGTAACCACATACAACAATGCCAGGCATAGAGACTCACACCCACCAGCAATCAAAACCACATATCACAGTTCCAGGTGTGGTGGCTCATGCCTGTAATCCCACCACTTGGGAGGCAGAGGCAGGAGGACTGCTGTGAGTTCAAGGCCGAGCTCAGGGCCAGCTTGAACTACAAATGTGAGACCCTTTCTCAAAAAACACACACACATATATATGGAACCAGCTGTAGAGACCCTCTTTCTCTGTCCTTTTCGCTTCCATTTTATCTAGACTTTCTCCTCCTGTTGTCTATTGCTCCTGGTTTGGTGAGACTTGTGATTTCTCCTGGTTGCAGAGTCCTGTCCGGGAAGGACCCTGAGGTTCGCTTCTGAGAGTTCACACAGACAGGACTCCCTCCCAAGGACCTGCCGAGTATCCCATTATAGACAAGGCACAAGCCCATGCTCGGCAGCCATGTTTAACCTGCCACCCTGACTGTCAACAGAGCATCGTGGATCCTTCTGAGACTCTCCTGTCATGGAGAGGGCACACACCCGGTGCTTTGCTCTGTCTGCTCCCTCACAAGCGTGGACACCTGCGTGCACTCTGAGCTTAGGCCCTGGTCCCTTATCACTAGTGTTTGTTCCCAAATGATAAGTTCCTCTAAGTAGCTTCTGTATGACTTCATAAGAAGCTCAGAAAAATCTAAATATTTTGTTGCTGCAGCTGCTACCATTTTCCACAGAACTTCTGAATTAATAGCTATAGCAAGTACAAATGACAATTTGATTTGATTGTCCATAAAGTTGGTTTTGAATAGGAAGAAACGAAGTCTAAGAGTGAATTAGAGTCTCTTGCCTAAGTGCTTGAAATTTGCTTTTCAACAAGGTGCCGTCAGTTCCTGAGTTTTAATGCTATCAGAACTAGTTTTTGGAGGCCACAGGTGTGGAATCAATAAAAAAAATTAAAGAAATGCTTTTCATTACATGGTGATATTTGCAAGGAATCCCCTCGGCTTCCTTGTTGTTTCAACTGTATTTTCCACCTTAAACCTCAGCAGACAGAACGTGGTACTGCACTTAGGATGCCGAGTTTGATTGCTGTGGTCTGACTCTAACTGAGCCCCGGGGGAGGGGAGCCCTGGGGATCCCCTGAGGCCAGGGTCTGTGGTCTACCCACTCTATTTCCAGCAAAGGCAGGAACTTCCTGAAATGGGAGCCTTTCTGCAACTCTGCGTTGACCTACAAGAGTAGGTCACAGAGTACATTAGTTTATTGGAGGAAAAAAAAAATCTTAGGAGAATATAAATTAAAAAGATAATGTTGTCTTTCATTGTGAGGCAAAATCAGAGTCACACATGAAAAAGTGCTGATATTTAAAATATTTTGCTTATTTTTTTGGAATGTCGTGATAATTACTAAATCTTGATAGTTTAGCATGATGACTTTCATTATTCTGGACAAGTGCAAAGATTCTTTGGGGTAGAAATAAGGTAGAACAAAGAGAAACAGCAAAATAGAAAAACAAAAGACCAGAGTTGAGAAGCAAAAAGGGCTACTTCAATCATGGACATGGCCATAGATACAGACATTTGGGTCTAGGTCTTAACCAATAATAAATTAGCTCTCATCTTAAAATGTAAGAACACCATACCATTTGCTGAAAATTGGAGATCAGCCTAGAGAGATATCCAACATTTCAGAAGGGGGAGAGTGATTCGAAACTCTTCCATCTGAGGACCACTCCTGTGAGACCTTTCTTTACCATACAGACCCCTGGAGAAAACTTCTGCCCCATCCAGTGCCTGTTTGGTCAGGGGATGGTGATGGAAATATGCGAGAAGAAAGTGGCAAAACCGCACTAAGCCCAAGAGGATAACAGCCAGTCCGCAGGCTTTCACCCTGCACATCAGATCTGGAGTGTTCGTGCTGGGTCTCACTTCGGTCCTTCAACAGCCTCTGCACATTTCCATGCACAATTCCATGCTCCGCTTCTGCGGAAGTCTAGACCCCACATCCCGCTGCCCAGCACCTGCTCTGCTGCCCTTTCCTGATGAGCGGATGAGGTGTGCCAAGGCACCGGGATGGAGAGGTCACTTCACTTTCATCTGTAAAGCCAAATATCCTATGCTCCTGTAATTACCAATCAATTTTACATAAATAGCAAAATTAAATCCCATTATTCTCATTTACCACAAAATTAGAGGAATTAATTAGACATGGAAAAAGGGCCGATGCTTGCCAAATAACCACTTCTAGTATCTAAAGACAAATACAGGAGTTCCACGGAAGCAGGAAGAGGCCCAGCACCGGTGAAGGGATACCACGGTCAGGACCCCGAAGGAGGCCGGAGGCTGAGGAAGCAGGTGTCTCTGGCTCCCGTCCTGAAGCTGGGATGAGGACGCAGAGTCCTCCTCGCGGACAGACGCAGCAGCCGGCCTTGTGGCAGGGGAGCCGTGGGCTCCTCCAGCCATCTGAGGAAGGGGAGGTTGGTTCAGCCTGTAATCCAGAGGAGAGGGCGCTCCTCGGACCGGCTTCCACCCGAGCCTGTCGGGAGGGTCCCTCCAGTTTGCCTGCTGCTAATGGGCCGCCGAGCACCAGAAGTAACTACACAGCACGTTACGACCCTCCGCGGAAGCTCATGCTGTAAATGGGGGGCAGGAAGGGAAGCAGGAATAAGGGTGAATATTAAATTGTTTCCAATTTTAGTATCGGGCTCAGTCCTGCTGATATCTATTACAAAGTTTACCAACTGCTAGGCTGAGGGCAATGACATAGTTTCATAAACTGGGAAAGATTCAAAAATAAGATGAAAAATTTTTTCAGAGATTGTCCAAGTGTCCTTTTGCAATTACTTCCACCCATTATAAATGGAGTCCAAGAGTCCTTTTGCAATTACTTCCACCCATTATATATGCCATTCATTAAATAAGCCCACCGATATGATACCCCTTTTCACACAGTTGGGCTACGGTAAAAAGATCTTCATATCTTCCTTAATGAGATTTTGATTGCTCGTGCAAATTTGACTTGTCCTGAATTTTCGTCTTGGGGACCCTGAATTATATCATCTCAAGTTTCTCCTCGGCAGCATGCAAGCATCCACCCAGTTTTTGTGGTGAAAATGTCTCCTTCTGGCAAAGGGAGAGCAATTGGAACTCAGCTTAATTAGCTGCCTTCTGTAAATACGCCATTACTCTTGAAGCTCTGTGCCAGAATCATATTTACAAAGGGAACAGATAGCAATAATTATTTTGGGCTGCAGTTAGTCAGTATTAGTTAATGCCTGAGCATAATTGAGAGGAAATTAAGAGATGTGTAGACCGTGGGTGCAACGCGCAGGACAAACGAGTGCCTGTCAGAACCTAAATTCTCTCTGCGCGTTTGGACATGAAGGTGGCACTCAGCCGCACACAGCAGCAGCAAGCTCCTCAGGTGACAGTCACTCCGCGGGGCGTGTGTACGATCCGCACCTCCCACGTTCACACGGGCCAGGGTGTCTCCTGCCACAAAGCCTGGCTCAGAGCAGCTCAGCTCCACTCAGGGCACCGTGTGAGGCCCCGGCCTTCTGCGTTTTGTTTCTCTTTTGTTCTCCATAGAATCCAAGGAAGGCGAGTTCTGCCTATTGTCAGCCAGAGCCAATAAAACAAAGCAAGGGAACCTCACTCACTAAATAGACGATGGACCCCGGACTCCGAAGTCACTCATAAAAGGTGATGAGAGATGAGGTGTCGCCCCGTGACCGGTGCTTGCCTAGCCTGCCCAGGCCCCGAGCTCCACCCCCAGGGCTGCAAAACAAACACCCTGACCGGAGGTACACAGTGCGAATGCGTCAGGTATTTCACGACTTCCGCTGGATTAGTGAGAGCTGATTAGTTTTAAAGCTTCCTCCAAGGTCATTAGTACCCTTGTGGTGCAGGTAACCATGACTCAGGAAGGCTCCCCGACTCCTCGGGGCAGATGTGGAGGGCGTGGGCAATCTGTGAACAGGGCAGCCTCCCGACAGCCTGGATGCCAGCAGGCTGCGCCCGTCTCTCCATTCAGGTCAGTGGTTCAGGTGAGGAGAGCGAAACTGGAAAGTGGGTTCAGTTCCCAGACGTGGGGGTGAGGCCTCTCCAGAGAACCGTGCAGCTCTCTGCTTGCTAACTGTGAGGCCTTGAGCAAGCAGGTGACTTAAACTCCTGGTGTCCTCATCAAAAAGGTGGGAATGGTCCAGAACCTGGAAGAGACGGATCCTGGGCCGGACACTGTGAAGGCCTCACTTAGCGGGCGTGACTGTAACTTCTGGCAAGTGTGCTCGGCCACAGTCTTACATGCACAGCAGATTCCCGCCTCCTGTCTGAGGTCTAAGGTTTGGTTTTGGGAAAACTGTTAGAGGAAAAAGAGAAAGTTGTACATGTTCTCAGCTGACACAATGGATTGAATTTCTGTCCCATCAGAGGAGTGATAGAGTCCTCTTGCCTTTTGCCTGTCTTTATTTATTTGGGTATGTATCTTTTCACATCCAAATCTTGGCAAAACTCTAGCTCAGGGCAGAAGTGCAGTGGGTCCTGCATGAGCAGAGAGGGACCTGGGAGGCCACGTGCAAAAGAGAGCAGGCTCTGTAAAGGGAGGTACGGTGCCAGCCTCACCCAGTACAGCATGGCACAGCATGCCGCAGCACACAGAGGCAGGGCCGGCACATCCTCGAGCTCCCGAGGGAACCCTGGTGGCTGTCTGTCCCCACCCAGGGCCCCGGGAGGAGCAGGCCAAGTGCTCCCACTGCGCACCTGCTCAGCACACCTGGCTTTTCATCCATTGAGCAGCCTTCTGGGGCACCCAGAGTTCCACTCTGCAGTGCCAGAGGCAATCGTGCACCCTATTCCTGCAGGCTCTTGGTCTGAGGGTGTTACGGCTCAGATGCCCACCCCCGAAGTCGCAGGCGTCACAGACGGGGAGTTTTGAAGGCGGCTGGCATATGATCGTGGATGAAGGGTGGATGCAGGAATTAAGGGTGTAGGTGATTCCAGTCCACAGGGCCAAGCTAGATGAGATGGAGAGGGAGGGAGGGCAGGCAGGCCTGCTCGCTGACGCGTTCCGTCCGCCACCAGCCGTTCCCTCTGCCCTGCCGCCCTGCCGTGGGGACAGCTACAGGCCAAAACCTCTACAACTGTGCGCTGACTAAACCTGTCCTCCCTTAGCTTTGTATGTCAGTTGTTTCAACTCAGCAATGAGAAAAGTAACTAGGCAGAAGGTCCATGCCTGCTGGTTTTACATCTCAGAGGTACACTGCATCTCTAAAGAACTACCTCTTGTGGGCCAGGGATCTAGCTCAGTGGGTCCAGCACCTGTTTTGTAAGCACAAGGTCCCGGATTTGTTTCCCAGTAGCCATATACCAGGTGTGGTGACTCACACCAACTGGCAATCAGTATCACAGACTATAATGCTTGGCATGGTGGCTCCTGCCTGTAATCCCAGCACTTGGGAGGCAGAGGCAGGAGGATTGCCGAGGTCTGGACCAGCCTGAACTACAAAGTTAGACCCTGCAAAAAAAACTACCTCTAGGGACAGTATTTTGAAATCACGTCAGAACTACAGGAAATGCTACAAGTACGGATAACTCGAGTTTTCAGGCAGGCTTGCTGACTCTGAAAATGTACTTCTGTCCTGAAGGTCTGTCCCGCACGCACTCCCTCGGCACAAGACAGTCTAACCGCGGCACCTCCCACGTCGCAGGCATTCAACTGCGGTGCACTGCTTCTGTCTCGCGTGCTGTGCATTCTCTGATGTGACAATTGTCCTGTTAATTCCCTCTCACCATTTTCCCCTCTTGTGAAGAGGCAGTCAGGATAACACAGGCATTTTGTTTTCCTGTCCTCAGGAAGTTCCGATCTCTCCTGAATGAGGAGCCCTGACCCTAAGCAGCCACGACACACCAGCCACTCCATCCACGGGGCACAGAGACGCAGCATCCCCTGGCTGCATTCAGCACACGGGGCCCTGACTAGGGCTCTGAGTGGCTCCTCAGCTCACACATCAAGCCAGGAAGACTGACCAGGACGGCGTGGCGGCTCAGAGCTTCTGTGTCAGGGCAGCTGGAGGAGTCCACAAACCACAGGCTCACAGAACCTGCTAACGTCAAACAAGCTGATGGACGCCAGGGTACTGCTGCTAAGAGGACCTCAGCATGGACTCTGACCTGGAACTCTTAAGGCCCTGCTGCAGTGGGCTGCTTTTCTCATGAAGCACCTGTAGCAAGGGAAGAAGTTTGTGGGCCTCAGGCCTGAAGTGTCCAAGGACTGAGAGGTACAAGCAGGGAGAGGCAGGGATCGGACCAGGACCTGCAGCCCCAGAGATCCCCCGAGGCTGAGTCAGCCGCTCAGTGAGGTCTTCACACACAGCGCTTCGGCTTGACCTTGGCTCCATCCAGCTGGGAACCAGCCTCACTGCGACAGCTGTGTCCAGACACAGATGGGCATGTGGACACACACTGGCACTTCAACCAAAAGAATAGGCAGTGGTAGGCAGTACGCGGTGCCACAGAGCAAGTGACACGAGTGAGGGGCCTGACACACAGCTTCCTCGTCCTGCACCCCACCTTCGCACAGAGCACCTCATTCCTGTCCCCTTTCTCTGGGCTGGCACGGCCCTATAGGAAGGGGGACAGGTTCAGCCCCTGATAGTAGCTTGTGACTATGTTTCAGGGTGAGTTTTCCAAACTGAGTTCCAGAGAACAGCAGCCCCACAGAATCACCTGTCAGAGGGCACGCCAGGCCTGAAAGAGTAGGAAAGACTCCATCCTCCTGTATGAAAAGCTTTGGGAGAAGCAGTTTATCCACTATTCCTAGGGGCTGGGTGGCCTGGGGGCCATATTGATTCTCAGGACTGTCTACAAAGGCAACGGGGATTATGGCCAGACCCTGGCGCTGCTGGCTGAATGGTGAAGACATGGCTGTGTTCACCAGACAGGAAGCTGCACCAGGCTGAGGACGAGCCCTTCGGAGGAAGGTCCAGCCTCATGCCAAGGAGGGAGAGAGGGCTGAGCAGAGCCAGGCCCCAGGGAGCTGCCCGAGTGCTGCTGGGAAGTTGGCTGCGCACCTTCGCTTGTGCAGCAGAGAGACTCAAGAAAGATGTGAAACAACTGGCGGGGCAAACATCCTGCAAACCCCTCTGGTAACTCAGAGATACGGGGCTGCTGTGGTCACTGAGTCCAGACCAGGGCTGTGTTTGGCTTTGGCTTCAGCATTCACATCAGCTCTGAGGGCTGAGAACCGGTGCAGGGTCTGCGAAGCCTTTGGATATATAATGTGGTCGTCAGGAATACCTGGGGGACCACAAGTAGGGAGAGGTTTTGCATTTTTTCAGAAACATGATGAGAAAACTCTAAAAGCATTCTCACAAGCACAGCCGGGGCCTAATGAAGAGATGTCCGTGAAGTCAAGGACGCACAGAGGCCAGTTAGTTCAGGCAGTTAATCCTAGGTGCATAGGTTCCGGAGCCAGGGCCGCCAGCTCCAGGATGAGCCATGCTGCTGGGCGCCGAGTCACGAGACCTCTCTGGGCCTCATTCCTCTCCGAGGGAGGCGATGATGCCGGAGACCCCGACATGATGATGCTGTTCTCAGGTTTAGAAGCGATTCTCAGAATAGCACCTGATACTCAGGAAGGGATGAGGAAGTGACGGCTGTTACTGTTGCCTTTATTATTTAGAATTTAATCTGTCCTTTGCTATTTTTATCCCTACCAGCTAATCAGGACGTGTAAAAATAGTAGCAGAATTGATATCTAAGCAAAGGGGTGGGTTGCCTAGATTTTACTCAAGACGATGAATCTTGCTGTCAGTTACCTCTTCCCAGAGCTTACCGTGGAATTCCTTGGGCAGGGAGCAGGGCTGCTGACAGAACACTGCACATGGCCACTGCCTTGTGGTTTAAGCACATATACCAATATTCAGCAAATACCCAGTAGCTACTGTTTCTGTTATTTCCACAGATGCCATCAGACCCATATTCATATTGCCCCACAGTCTAGGACTGAATAATTCAACTTAAACACCTAACAATCAAATGCAGATAGAGAGAGGAAGCGTTTTCCAAATGGAGTAAAAACGGTTTTGATCATTTTTAGGGATAATAAAAATAAAAGTATTTTGTAAGTTCTGATGCATATTTCATCATCATGTTTCTGAAAAAATGCAAAAGCTCTCCCTACTTGCGGTCCCCCAGGTATTCCTGACGACCACATTATATATATCCAAAGGCTTCGCAGACCCTGCACCGGTTCTCAGCCCTGAAAACCCGCTGATGGAACAACGCTGGCGGGAACACAGGGGAAGCCACGCCATCTGCTGGCCATCGTGGGGAACTGTTCGGGGCCGCTGCCGCAGACCTGTCCCCGGGAGGGAAGGTGGCCCGCAGCCTCGCTGAGCTCAGGGGCCTGAAGAGTCACAGCTTGAATACCACGGCATGTGGCCTCCTGTGGGGCAGCTGGCCTGGCCTCGCTCGGGACAACACCTGCCTTCGCGACTCCTGCAGCAGATGACGGTCAGCAGCGAGCAGACCCGCAGTCCCAAGCTCTGTCCTGCACATGGTGCCCGGTTCCTGCCCCGGGCTCGTCAGAGCCTGCGGTTTTCAGGCTTCACTGGGGCTCGGGCGCAGCTGGCCCCAGGCCCTCTCTGCTGCTGCTCCTCTGCCCAGAGTCTCAGCCCAGGAGGGCTAGGAGCCGGAGCTGTGTCCTCCGCAGGGATCCACGCCGAGGGGTAGAGCCCACTGGGTCCACTGGTTTAAACCACACAGTTCCTCACAGAGGAGAGTACAAGGCTCCGGCAAGATGCTGTTCCTGAGCTGAGTGCACCAGCGGGGTTCGGGTACGGCTCCCACAGCGCTGAGGAGGCCACCGGCCCCACCCTTACTTTTCACGCCAGGAAACCAGCAGAGAGAGTGGCCTTCCGGCTAACGCCCTCCGGACTAGCACCAAGTCGCTGCCTGCTGCTCACTACCCTGGAACCTCAGACATGGGGCCTCGCCCGGAAAACGGGCCCAATGGAGAGAGCAAGAAGGGTCATCGTGGTGTCAGGGACAGCACGGGCTTCGGGAGACAAGGACAGAACGACAGGGAAGAACCAGGCTGAGTCATGGGAGCGTGAGACTGTGGGAGAGAGAGGACGGCGGGCGGCAACAGCGAGGTCCCAGAGGACTACGTGCACGCCTAGACTGAGAAGTCCAGCTCCGCATGGAGCCACGAGGCCGGGCGGTGCGGGGACTCGGTGTGAGGTCTGGCTGCCCCACCCGGGAGTGGTGGACAGGCCCGGGGGCGGCCACGCCTGTCCCCGGTGGCAGTTTCCAGATGGTGGCTTGCATGGATCGCAGGCGCCCCGGAGGCCAGCACGGAGGACACCGGGTGCGCCATCCACCAGCAGTCTGCACCCCGTCCTTGCTGAGAGCCATGTGGCAGTGGGGCTGGGAGAGGGTGCAGAAAGGTAAATGAAACAGGTATTATAGATCAGAAGACTGCTCCAAGACACTGGATGGGATGCGAGCTGGAAACAAGGGGAAGAAAGACGAAGATCCGCTGGCCAGCAGAGGCCGCGGCAGCGGTGCTGGGTCAGCCCCTCATTTCTAAGTGCTTCACATATCCCATGCCACAGAGCCAGGTAAAGCCACTGAGTGTGGGACAGATTCCAAAATGGCTGCTTCTCACTGGTCTGTGCCTCCAGGCTCCCAAGCCACAGGACTCCTGCTCTGTTCCTTTTTACAAGACAAATTTCCCATCATCCTGTAAAGACAAAGACGAGGATGCTTTTCACAGTATGTTATATTTTTATGCACAAATAATGGAATTGTAAATATTTTAAACATTTCACAAGTTGGGCATTGGACACAGTTTTTTGTTATTGGGCATCGGGGAGACTCAGAAACAAGCTGATGCTAATGGGGGGCTTGGAGCTAAAATGAGGGGAAAGTGGGCGACAGGCGAGGGGGGGAAGGGGCACACTGGCAGCATCACGACTCTTCTGCACCCTTGGAGGACAAAAGCCACCTCTCAAGGACTTGCCCTAAAAAGCTTTGAATACCATTAGGAAATAAAAGAGCCTGGCCAGTTTCAGAAGGAAGCCTTAGAGTAGCTCTGAGATAAATGCTGATCCGAACGGAGCCAAAAGTGAGGGGAACAAAGTCCCCCGAACAGCTTAACGCCACCCTTAAACTTGATTTCTCGAGATTCACTGGGAGACATTTTGCAATGAATCAGCCAATTTTAAGACGCTTGGCCAACTAGCAGATGCCATGGCTCAGCTCTGTCCTGCTTCTGAAAACAGGCATTTCCACAGCGGCGATCTGGAAGAGAGTACTGGCAGGAAGGGTTACCAATAACGGCCTCCAAGCCATGCTGATCGCACAGGACGGGGGCTGCCTGGACCGAGCCAAGTCCCCTGGCGGCTGTGGGCTTCACATCCCTCCCCCCAGTCTCCAGGCTGCGCAGGGCCCTCCGATGTCCCTCTTGGAAAGGAAGGTGGCTGTGTTATCTTGTGCCCAGGACTTTCAAGACTTACAAGACAATCAACTCAGGTTGACTCATGAGACTCAAAGAGGACTCTCTGCACCATGTCCCCAGCTCACAGTGGCTTCACACTTGAGCGGTCCACTGCCAAGCTCATCCCACTGTACCTGGAGCTGCCCTGGCTGAGGCCGTGGTTGTACTGTCTCTCCTCCTCCCCAGATGAGCTTTCAATGAAACTTACTCTCCTTCCCAGGCACCTG
This sequence comes from Petromus typicus, assembly GCA_004026965.1. Taxonomy (NCBI): domain Eukaryota; kingdom Metazoa; phylum Chordata; class Mammalia; order Rodentia; family Petromuridae; genus Petromus; species Petromus typicus. The sequence goes on along the minus strand of PVIR01020481.1, from coordinate 12,879 downwards.
CACATTATCTATAAATTACCCGTCCTCACGAAGCGCTGCCTCAGTACCTCAACGGCTGGATGAGCGAAGTGCGTCACTATTGCAGAGGGGCTACGGCACTGGCTCCTCCGGCCAGCATTCACTGTGAACCAACCACAGGCGGGGTCATTCTCCCACATCCACCTTTTTTGTGGGCTTTTTTCCCATGTTGAATTCGTGTCCTTTGAGAACAAACCCAGTAGTGGTTTTCAGCAAACTACGGGCTTCTTGCCACTTTGATTTTTAGACTCCCAGCCTGCGGAATCTTGAGACGGCACATCAACTTTGGTTGAAGCCACCTAGTTTGTAGTATGTCCTTCCTCCAGGGGAGGATTATCTGGTGACAGTGGCTGGGAGGATAGGTAAGTGAGAAAAGTTGGACCCAGAGAACTCTGTGGTACCTTTTGTGAGAATTCAAAGGCAGGGACAGATACTGATGGGTGCTCCCCCAGCCACTACCACTGCCAGCTTTGGCAGGGCTAATGGGGTGAGCCAGTGGGAACAAAGGGGAAAGGAGTAGTTCTTAAAAGACACCACTCCCTCTTGCTCAAAGAGGAGGTGCTATGTTCACACTAAGAGAAAGAGCAGAAAAACAACAAGAAAAGAAAGACCTCCAGGCCTGGCTGGAAAATCTCCATGGGCGGTGCAGCGCGTGGAATGGATGCTGGAAAACCACGTCTGCCACGGAGGTGGGTGAGAAGTGGGGTGGGCTGGGACGGACTGCGGCTTCCCATCAAGACTGAAGGAACACATTGGGTGATGGGAAACTTAATTCACTTTCAGTAAAGCATCTCCACATGTTCCAACTAAACCTAAGAAAAGCAGGCTGGATGGGGAGGGCAAGGTGGGTGGCAGGCCTGCTCTGCTGCCCACCAAGGCTGGTGCAGTGGAGCCCTGCAGGGCCACGTGTGGGCTTTGCACTCCCTTCAGAGGACTCACATCACGAAGGAATGAAAAGGTTGGATGTTATTTTAATTGAATTTGTTTTCAATTTATTTTCAACTGTCTAGGGAAAACCTTTTACACTCACACCGTTTGATTCCTTTTTACTTCATGTCCATTACCCTCATAATGAGCTTTTAACACATTAACAGGGCCCTGTTTGTTGAAGACTGATTCACATTGGTCCAGTCAATAAATCGCAAAAGCATAAAAATACGCTGCACCAAGACGCTGCGCCAGAGTGTGACTGGAAAACTTGGGCTCCCATTTCCTTGAGAGCAGAGACCGGGGAGCTCCCAGCCTGGCCTCAGCGGCCACGCACAGCTCTCCGCTGCCAGACCCTAATCTCAAGGTCCCATCGGGCCATCAGAGCCGCGGAGCCTACAGGAAGCGCCTCTGTGCCGGGGCTCAGCCTCGGCCTTCGCCTCTGCGCATTCTAGCACAGCATTGCAGCTTGCTATAAACATAGTTATGATGAAAGCAAAAACCAAAATACCAGCTTCTGGGTTTTTTTTTAAGTTCAAAGGAAGAGGAGAAGAGTGGGAACTCTTGTCACTGCACCTTCAGAAGGTGGAGCTAATGAAGTGAAAGGCAGCCGTGGCTTCCTACTGCATCCTAGGCTTACTGCAAAACAAACAGCCTCCAGCACCTTAACCAAACACCACCTTTGTGAGGGCGTCACGTGATTCTTGATCCCAACAAGGAGAAAGCGGCTGGGGACAGCAGGGAATGAACCTGCCTCAGTCCATCTTCTGTGGCTTAACTGAATGCCAAGACTCGGTGCTTCATTAGCAAGACGGCTGTGGATGGAGCTCTTAGTTCCGGAGCCTGGCAAGAGAAAGGTGAAGGACTTCTCGCTGCTGGGGTCCTGCTGAATTTCAAGGTGACGAGGACATCGTCTAGTAAGAGGAGTGGGGAAAGAGATGGAGCCGACCAAACTGCACGGTGACTCGCTCTGCAGGTCATGCGGTGACCTGCCCAGGAGAGCACAGCCTCATCAGGGCACCCGTGGGAAGTCCCATCTCCAGACTTCCCCAGGGGGTTGGATTTCAGTGAGTTTTCGTTGAAAGCACAGAAGATCTCCCAGGATCTTCATGGAGCCGGTTCAGATTCTGGAGTGTGACAGTACCCAAGCTGTGTCTCACGGAACGCTGCTTCTCCCAGATGTAGTCACATGTTCCGAAAAACACATTCTTGAACTCAGAAACCTCAGGACCCCTGCGCAGCCTGCCTCTCTCTACAGTCCTCTGAAATCCATTAGCTTTTTAGTCTCTGAGAAGGTATGCATCAAAGAACTACTTATTTTAGCCTGATGTTTCCCATTCTCATTCAACTAAACAAACTGAAAAGCTAAATACTAAAAGTATTTTTGTTAAACACCCAGTGTAGAAGACATAGGCAAGCACTCATTCTATAATAACTTTAAGAATGCTCACTGTATCCCAACCTGAACTGGGTTTTCAGGTTCTGAGGAGCGTTTGCACATTTTCTCATATCCCTAAATGAATGATGTCACTGCTGCTCCCTGTGGCATGGGAAGCCCTTCCAGGAAGTGTGCGGCCCTATACACCCACAGTGCAGGGATCCAGTATCCATGGATGGAAGACGGGAAGCTATTCAGGGCTCATTTCATTGCCGACGACAAAAAGGAAACCAACCAGCATAAGAAATCAAGCATTTATGAAAGGCTGACAAAACCACCAACCTGGACAATCGGAAGAGGTCCTGATGGAAATATGTGGAGTTCCAAGATGGCTCCTCAGAGAAAAGACTCCCCTGGGCCTAGTTCTGCAAAAAATCCCCTGCCCTGGGCTCAAGAACTAGCCAGTCCCTGGAAGGGGCTCCCCTCAGTGACTCCTTGGAGTCCTCTGTTCCCTACATTGCCCTCGTCACACTGAGAAGTACAGGGACTCTGGCACAGACAGGCTGTGTGTGTCTGGGGACTTATCTCTCTGGACTCCGGTCCCTTCCTTTCCTAGTCACTACTATTCCCTCTGTGTGCTGGTTTTGTTCTCCAAATGGCTGATGCTCATAGCTTTACAACCAGGGAAGAAAAGAGATCACCTTTTTGCAAAAACACAGGGGAAACCTTGAGTCGGTTGGTCTGAGGCACGATCCCAGCTCCCCTGGACCTTAAACCCGCCACGGGGCCTGCGTCCTCCCATTGGCAGCTTCGATTCAGACCACAGAGTTGGAATGAGGAAGAAATGGCTCCCAAGAGGAAAAGGAAATTGCTTGGGAAAAGCGGAAGGGGAGCAGGACTGACATCTCAAGCTCGTGCATCTACTGAGGACGCAAAGCAAGGACTGCTGGCTTGGGGGAAAGAGCGGCAGCCATCGCCCTGGGTCGCCTTGGAAGGCGGCCAAAGCATGCCCTTGCTCAGGTGCTGCCCTTGTGCCCTGTACACAACCCGGGTCAGCGTCACCCAGGGGAAAGCGCAGGGGCTAATTGCTTCCGTCGCTCCATCACCTCGCCGGCCCTTCCGCATCTAATCTGCTCATTACACTATTTGTGTCTTTTTGTAAGTGCGGGGAAATTGTGTTATCACAGGAGAAATGAGCTCTCTCGATGAGAAATTCTTTTATGCCTTGACAAAGGAGTTTTAAGTTTATCAACTTCCCCTTTGTGATACTACATTGTAGATGATGTATTAATCGTGGGCTGATTATACAAATCAATTAAACACGTTTTACCAGTGGGTTAATCGGACTGAATCTCTGCGAAGCCTTCATGCTTATTGAGACCTGGTTAATAACTGTGGGGTGGGCTCCACCAGCATGTTGACTTTTAGTAAATGTAAACAAGGGTGATGGAAGAACATACTTCTTTAGCAGAGATCTTTATAAAGGTTATGATCTATCTACATCCCTGTCTGCACACAAAGACCCATCCTTCTACCCCCCTGTCCCTCAGCCTGTCTGTCTTACATGTCTCTCTTCTTAAAAATAAAGCTTTTTCAAGCTAGTGGCCTTGCCCAATAGATTCCCATGATCAAAGTCAAGCCAAGGTCAGTTAAATGGAACAACAATCCAAGGTTCTCCTTTCCAAGGAACCTGGGGGATCTGGACTCTGGTAGCCATGCTGTATTACCTACTAGTCGGACCACAAGTGAGGCTGCTCCAGGAGCAGCAAGAAACCCACAGTTCAAAAGCCTGTCGGCTGCACCGGGGACCACACGCCAGGGGTCACGGAAGTGAGGCCATTATCCACACCGGCCCCTCCGCCCAGCACAGCGACTCCGGGCATCCGCAGACTCACGCGCCAGTGAGCACAGGCCTGCGGGACACTGCTCTCCTTCAGGCCCCGGCCTCGCATTCCAGAGTCAGGTCACGCTTGCAGCACAGAGCGGGAGGCAAAGTGGGGTCCCTGGAGAGCAAGCTCTTGAACTACTTTTAAAAATAAAACTCTCCTCATGCACACCCGTGCTCCATGGAAGCTGTGGGCCCCAGGCCAGGCACAGTCTCCCTCACCACCTGCCCGCTGCCGCCTCTCCTTCCTGGACCAATTCCCCCAGTACTGGTGGTAACTTTCTTATTTGCGTTAAAATATCTGTTTCTTGATGGAAAATTTGCAATATGTGCACACGTACAGCCAGAATCCCTGTTTTATAATATTGGTGGTTTCTACCTATATTTTTTGGAGGTTTTAGTTCTTCCCACCAACCTTATTTCCTCCATGAAAGATAAACATTTGGTTTCCCAAAGAAATTATTTTTAGTACAAGATCTCTTATTAGAGAATCTGAGGAATATTTTTTTTTCTTTCCGGATAAAAAAGCCAACGCTGAGCTATGACTGTCCCAGGGCCTCACCAGTGTCATCTCCCGGGAAACGGGGGCGTCAGGAAGTCCAAGTACAGGAGCTCGCTGAGCAATGGGCCAGTGTGGCTGGGAACCACAGGACGCGAGCTGGAGCTCAGAGGGCCACGAAGGCTCCCTGGAGACGCTGACACCGCGCTGAGGTTCAGACAGCGCCAGGGTTAGTCAGACAGGCGAGGGCCGGGAGTGAGGGAGGACGCAGGGGGGCTGATGCACGTGGGGGATCAGACGGCCAAGCAGAGAAAGCACCAAGTGAATCAAAGCAGAGAAGGGTGGAGGCGGGAGGGGGAAGGGAGGGGAGGGGGTACAGGGAGGTGGGGGGAAAGCACTGCACACGCTGAAGGACTCCCAGGAAGAGAAAGAGGTAAACGGGGCTGTTTTCGCATAGACTTTGAGAGCCCTGAGGAGTCCAGTACTCTGACCCCTGAAACACCTTCGGGCAGGTTTGATTCTCTGAACCTCACCCCGAGTGGGCACAGAAGGGTAAGCATGGAGAGGAAGCAGCCCGCTTGGAAGCAATGCACAGTGTGAGGGAGGCCAGTGCGGGCGCCAAGAAAGACCATGTGGCGACTGGCTGGGACGGAGGCAGGGCAGGAGGAGCAGGAGGAGGCCTCGGCGACCCCAGTCCTGTGAGTCATTCTCGGTGCTGGTACCATGAGAAATGAGGCGACCCAAGGAAGACCACGGTCCCGGCAATGGCGAGCCTGCTCCGGAGTGAAGGTGTGGAGCCCACCCTCCCGTGAGGCGGTGCGGCGAGAGCGTGGGTGAGCCAGCTGCCAGGAAGGTGCCCAGGCCATAGGTCCATCCCCAGCAGGCCACAGCTCTGCCCACTTCCGCTCTTCACTCTGGGTCCAGGTCACAGTGTGGCCTCTGCCAGAGCAAAAGAGAAGACTCCGAAGTGACAACTCCCGAAGAGACAGCTCCACTTTAACTTGCACACATGGGCCAAAGGGAGGCTGCTGAGGAAAACCGGCGGGGAGGCGCGTCACCTAAGGTCTGACCCGAGAGCCGCATGCACAGGAGAGTAACTCGGGATCCCGTTCCCCGGCCCAGCTCGGAATAAGCACGGACTTTCACAGCTCCGTCCTGAGCTCTGAGGCTGTTTCCGGGGCAACTCTCCGGGATCCCCGCCTACGAGAGGCAGCAGGAAAGGCCAGGTAGTCCTACTGCACTGGCTCTGGTCCGACATCAAACAGAGAGCTTGACCTTGTCCCGGGTTGGACTCGTCCCTCATTTTCCCATCCACCAAGTGACAAGATAAAATGGAAGCTTTCACACTGTCCCTTCTAGTTCTGAAGTCCAGTGTCTCTGACCTTTGCATATCAGATTCTCTGGCCTTTGACCTTCTCTGAGTCAAGGGCAAGGTCTGTCTACCTGCCACGTGGTCACATTTTAGGAGGCAGACTCAAAAAGTGGCGACACATCTCTAACTCTTAAGGGAAGAAGCCCTTCAGCTCCTGGTCTGCCACTGCCCTGAGAAGGTCTGGCCCCTCGGTTGCTCCATGCCAGTGGACACGTAGCCTGCTTTCCATTCTTCTGTGCGCAGAGCCTACAGGCCTTGGCTGTGGCCCGTCATCCTGTGCAGTCAAGGGAGGCCCAGAGGCAGGGCACACGGACCCCCCTCCATCCACTCTCACCTCGGCGACTGGCTGCCGCCAGACCCCACTTTGTTTCAATTTCTGTCCCTTGCTATTCCTCTGGTGAGCAGTGATGCATTAAAACTTCTGGTGCCCAAGCTGCACATCTTTTTAAGATACAGTCAACTGAAAATAACAATTGCTGCATCAGAAGCTGATGCCAACATGACTATATACCTATTACCAAGCTTGTGTGATCAAAAACATACAAAAAAAAATGGTCATCTTAGTGCAAAAGAATTAAGAGGGAAAGTTCTACATGGCACAGAATAGAATGAAAATGTCAGAGAAGATAGGGTAGACCAAGAGGAGAGCAGCCCGAGATGTCCTCCAAGAACTACACTAGCTAAGCTAGTCTTGTGGACTAAAATCTACTCTGTAGGATGTAGTTCGGTTTCTGGTTTAACCTGCTTAATTAAGGAAATGACTTCATGTTTACATACATGTGGAAATCCTAACAGCATCCACTCACAATCCATGTCCGGTTCCCCCAAGGCTAAGTGCCCTTGGCAGGACCCAGCGTGTCCTTCTCAAAGGCCCTGTGATCTCTGCCTCCTGAGACTCATTTGCCCTCCTTCCAAGTCTTGGTCAAGACTAGCCTGTGGTCTACAGAAGATGGACAAGGAAATTGGACGTCACTTCCACCATTATTTACAGGACCCTCACTCTCCCATCTTGCAGGTAGACTCTGTCCCTGAGGAAGCAAACTGTCACATGGGGAAGGCTACATTTCAAAGAGATGAAGGTATCTTCTAGCTGACAGGCAGCAAGGAAATGAGACCTTCACATCAATCAGTGGCTAGAATTCTTAGACACAGCTTCAAGGAAGATCCTAGACAGAGTTCTGGAGACCCTGAGGCCTTGCCAACACTTGCAGTCCAGCCTGGAGAGAAGCCTGGATCTCCAGCTACACTGTGTCCATGTTCCTGCTATAGTCCTCCGTGCGACCAAAAGTACACATTGGTTTAAACCCCTAACTTTGTGATCATTCATTGTAACAATGGAAAACTAATATAGATCCTCTAGTGAGCTCTGAAGGGCTGCTGGCAGAAGGTTTGACGTCCCTCCAGTCATGGGGGCTGGATAGGAAGGAGGTAAATATGACCTTTCAGGCCAAAGGCTTGATGAAGGCTTCATGCGCATGGATACATATCTGCTCTACCACGATGAGTAGACCACCACGGCCTTACCTGCTAGAATTACAGACAAAGATGGATAATCCATTCCTTCTTCTGATTAAGAAAATTGTAGTACTTGTAAGTGCAGAATGTTTTCACTTAAAGCCTAAATCTCAAACACTCAGGCACTCGGTAGCCTTCATACTATCAATGTGTACAAAAAGTACATATCTGGCAAATGATTGTTTTTCATCCCTCCAGTGCTTATTCTTATAGATAAGGGAATTTTTGAATTTTATTATAAAAAGGAGGTACCTCAAAATCCAGACACTAGGGCCAGGGATTTAGCTCAGTGTTTCCGGCACCTGTCTTGCAAGCGCAAGGGCCCAGGTTCGACCCCGTTAACTACGTACAACAATGCCGGGTGTGGAGACTCACAACCACCGGCAGTCAGTACCACCTACCACAGTGCCAGGCATGATAACTCACCCCTTTAATCCCAGCACTCCGGAGGCAGAGGCAGGATTGCTGTGAGTTTGAGGATGAGTTCAGGGCCAGCCTGAACTACAAAAGTGAGACCCTGTCTCCAAAAAAAAATCCAGAAACTATTAGCCCAGAGAATATCTTAAACATGGGTCCGCAATATTACCCGAGAGAGGGTAGAAAATGCCGGGCCACGCTTGTGAAATACAACAGCCAGAAAATCGATCCCACTTACAGGCAGGAACAGCAGCGGCGAGAGTCAGGGCTGGGTGTGGCCCTCACATCTGAATGAGTGGTTCCAGGGCCCTGTGGAGAGGCGGGGCTGAGTGACACAGGAGAGATGGGAGGAGGGGCAGGGCTGAGGATGCAAGGCTGAGACCACACTGCTGGGCGGGGTCCTGGGAGGCCTCGCTCTATGCAGCCCCAGGGGGCTGAGCGAGGGTGGGAGCCGAGGAAGGGGCCTCATCTACAGTTTTCAGGAATTTGGAAAGTCAGAGAAAAGGTTGCCAGTTACGCCGATACACTTCTAGAAGGCCTCTTCCCTCACCTAAAACAACATTTTAACAGAATAACAAAAATCTCCCCAATTAAAATATGAAGGACAGTGTAACAGTTTGGCCCAATCGTAACTTGACTGCTTGAAGCCACCTGGGGGAGTGGTCAGCACGCCTCCAAGTGTGTCTGCTGAATACTGGGGCCTGGTCCTTCCTCTGCCGTTGATGTCTACCTTGATGCTTCTGCCACAGGGCAGCGGGCCGTGGACCAGTCTCTGAAAGCAGCAGCCAAACATGCCACTTTCTCTCGTGAGTCCTGGGCGTCAAGAATCGGGACTCAGTGACGGGAAGCCCTACTGATGCAGACACAGGGGCTATTTATCGGGGGTTAAGAATGACTCCACTATATGAACACTTGCAGAAAGGGCACTGAAACTGATGTGCGGCACTAAGGTTTGGATGGGTCCCCCACCCAAAGGCCCTGTGCTTAAGGGCTGGCCCCAGCTTGCAGCACTATGGGTGGTGGGGTCTGCTTGGAGGTGTTCAGATCATGTGTGCCATCAAAGAGGGGCTCGAGACTCTGGTTCACGCTCTCTGTGTCTCGTCTCTGTGTCTCTGTCTGTCTCGGGCTCTGTCTCTCTGATCCCCATCCGTATTTGTCTCCATCTCTGCCTCTGTATCTTCATCGGTCTCCCTTATGTTTCTCTGTCTCTGTGTCTGTCTCTGTCTGTCTCTCTCCCTCCCCCCATCATGTGGCAGACGTGAGCAGGTTTCTGCACGACATGCTCTGTGTGATGCGCTGTTTCACCGCAGCCCAGAGCACAAGGCCAGCTGATGGTGGATTAGAAGCTCCCGGACTGCAAGCCAAATACCCTTCCCGGTTGTAAGGATTAGCCTAGGTACTGCTACAGGATGCAAGCAGACGGAGGCACTGATTTAAATACCAAAACAAGCAGTGTCATTGGTAATGGGATTTTTCATCTTGAGCTGGATGCATCAAAGAAATCTTGCTAAAATTCTAAACAAATAATGTAGCACAAAGTTCTTACATTTATCTAGGAGCTGCATTGAACAATAAAGTGTGCGGTAAAAAACCCTGCGGGAAGTATTTGTACTCAATACATAAGCCCGAGTCAAGCTCAGGGTTTATACAAATATAAACAGCGCTGGCACATGCACGTAATTCTGAGAACACGTAGACATCTTCCAGGAACCAGAACGCCAGTGTGTGGGATGAGCCTGGCTATTCAGGACATTTAGCACTTCCAAACTCTACTCTTAATCGAGAGCCACTCCACCTTTGATGACTGCGAGGACCAGCAGCAGCCCCACACGTCTCTGTGTTTGCTCCTGGAATACTCCACCTTGCAGAGGAAACCTAATGGGTCACCTCCACAGGAGAGGACAAAGTCTCTTCTTGGGTGTGTCCAGGGAGGAAGCAAGAGTGATGCAGGCTGGGTGGGCTCGGGGTGCGGGGGGAGCAGGGGCGCCAGCGAGCTCGCCACCAGGTGACGAGCCTGGAATGAGCGGGACCTCACCGCCAGCGCTGCGTGCTACTCTCTCAGGTCCCTCCCTTTAGTCACTCTGGGAAACGTGCCGTCAGGACTCAGTGCCTCGGGCTTCTCCACCCTTGTCCTCGCCTGTAGCAAACTGTTTCCACACTGACATCAAGACCCACAGCACAGGAGACAGTAGGGTGGGAGCCCGCCAAGGATCTACATGCTTTGGGTCTTGTCTGAGGAGTCCGGGAGCCCCATGCTCACGTCAGACCAGCTCCTGGAACCTCCAGCCGCAGTTCCTGCATCAAATGCTGCTGTATGTTTGGCCCTTCCTTAGTAGTAACAGAACCAATGGCCTCTTTCTCCTTTTCTCTGGAGAAACATGTAGAACACAAACAATAAGTGTGACTCAGGTTGAAATCCTGGCGCAGTCGTCTTCTGCCTCCTGAGTTCATACCTGACTCCCCTCTGTAAGATGGGAATCCCAGTATCTATCTAATACTATTGCTTTGGATCAAAGAGAATTCACACATACGCCTGTGACACCATCGCAGTATCTGCCTTGTGGAAGCTCAAGTTCACTAGGACCGATGCGACCTTGCTTATTCCTTCTAGTATCTTCTCACTGGTCTTCTATGAGCTATGCTGACTGCCGTTACTCTTGCTAAGAGAGGGGCCATGTCACACAGACAGTGAACACAACAGCTCTGGGGACTTCCTGCTTCTGCTGCTCCATGCCACGTGCTCTTGTGACAATTCTACCGACCGGTGTAAATATTTAGCCCCCCCCACACACACACACACATGCACTCTGCTCCTCCAATTTGGCAACACTGAGACGTTACATTGGTTGGGAAATGTTGCTTTGAAAAGTACCAGGTAGCTGCTCTCATGAGCTGTTAAAATAAGTCTTTATTACCAGATAATTGTAGACAAATGATAAAGCCCTGGTAAATATTTGCATAGCAATCATTGTAGTGGAAAGTGGCTCTGACACATACTGATCTCCGGAATGTGAGGAGAGAGAGACTTCCTGCGGCAGACAAGGATTTGAGCCAAGACTTCCGGCAAGCTGTCATCACGGAGAAGCCCTCGGTATTATCCTTGCCCAGACCCAGAAACCCTGTGCAAACCCAAGCATGCAGGAAGAGACTGCTTTCTAATCTGAATTATTGTCTTTGCCGTATTTCCTTTTTTACTGCTGAAGCAAGATTCAAGAGATTACGGGACATAAACACTCATTTTCCTGTTAGGAGTCAATGCATTAATGATTAAGTTTGGGTACAAATTTATGTTTTTCTGTAACCTTTGCTGGAAATTAACATGGTTTTCCACTTGCAACATCAAGCTTCTCCCCAGGAGCTGGCTTCCTAAGGAAAACAGCTAATATTTTTCAGCAGCTATTGAAAGGAAAACCCAGGCTGTGTAAAATGTGCGTGCTTCTGCATTCCTGGTTCCTCATGCTCACAAAGCATCAACTGGATGAAATAATAGCTATTCAGTTGGTCTTCCCCTTCTGACTATGAGCCGTCTGGAGCTCGGCTGGTCACACTTAGCAATTCCGCATCGATGATTTGTGGGAATATCTAGAATGAGATGCTTGGCCTGAGACATCTTTCATTCATAATTACTGCAAAGTCTGTCTGCCCAGGCCTAGACAATGGTCAGTCAATATTCCCACTACAAGCTGAAACAGGGCGAGTGGCTGGAGCAAAAGCTCAAAGCAGACTGCACACTGGCCCACAGACCCAGGCATCACATCTGGCTGGAGAGGGTCTCATGAGCCCTGAGTTTGGGGGTGGAGGGAGCGCAGTGTGATCCTTTCCTATAATCTGGGTTCCTGTGGGACTAGCGTTCAGTTTCCTCTGGGTGACACAGTGTTTTCACAGGACCTCAGTCAAGCGTGGCCTTCTGTGGAGGAGTGAACCATTTTCTCTGGAGAGATAAAGCCGCCAGCTTGTCACAGTCACTTCTGCATCGAGGTGGCACTGTCTCCTTTGCCACAGAATGTGTCTGAAATGGGCCTGGGTACCACAGGCACGCGTGGTCCGAGAGCAGAGCGCATTAGGAAGGGCAAGCAAGCACTTCTCACCCTGGAGAAGAGAGCTGCCCTCAGCCCTGCTGCAGAAGCCTCTGCTGTGGCAGACAGCAACTTCGGGAGGCCACACAGAGGCTCAGGGAACTCAGTCAGTTGACTCAGATTAGGCTGGGAGACAGCATTGTTCTCACTGTGACCCAATTTGGTAATCTCCACCTCGTCAGCATGAAGCCTTTCTGAGTTTTAATCAGAAGTTTCCCATCACCATGTAGGTCAGCTGATATTCTGCAGCTGAACATGGATACAGACACATGCTACTGAGGAGAACTTTCTTCTAAATAAATATTTTGTAAAGACTCATCCTCTACAGATAGCCAAACAAGGCTGTGGCGGTTAATGCTATCAGCTTGGTTGGCTTGAGCAAAGCCGGGAATTAGTGACGCTCACTTCTGACTGCAGCGGGCAGAGCCCCCTACCCCCCTGGCTCTTCCTGAGCTCTGCTCCGGGTTGCCAGGCTGGCAGCTTCCTCCTGCCTAGCACTACTCCTGTGGCATTTCTGGTGGGCGGCCAGCAGTGGACTGAACCCCCTCAATCTTCGAGCTGAAACTTCTCTACTTTTTGTTGTGTACATTGGGTATTTTCCTCAACAGTGGGAAGCTGACCAATACAAGGACATCAGAAATTTCTGGTTCTACAATTGTTTGTATTTATTCATTAAGTTTACTGGTGCATTTTAAGTATACTTCTGATCACATTCCTCATTGAGAATTTGCATGTGTACATGATATATCATGGTTCTTTTTCCCATTCCTCGGCCCTCTCTTCAACCCCTTT
>PVIR01020480.1:0-30592 GCA_004026965.1 Petromus typicus | reverse complement strand
GAGTGAAAGAGAAATGGGAACAAAGCTCTGCCTGGAGTCTAAATTATCCATGTGTCTCCTAATGAACTGCCACAGAGAAATTTCTCTTTTCATAGTTTGGTGACTTAAAAAAAATACTAGATATATGCTTCTTCTTCATTTTATTCATTTTCAACCTTCTAGTTTCTAAATGACACAGTTTAAGGTCATTGGTAAGCTCATCACTATTTGGAGTATATTCTTCTCAATAGAGTAAGGATATTAAAGTTATTGTCTAACTCCAGCATATTATCATTATAAAGTGGTGCACACCATTAGGAAGAGACTCAGTGAAGGACATTATCATTATGTATTAGCACACACCATTAGACAGGAGTTTCAACTGCAAAGCCTATGAAGGAAGATAGATTCATAACATCAGAGCCCTCCTGGGTAATATAACTCAAAGTTGTTAAATCATTCAGCTGAGGTGAACTCTGATCCCAAGATTGGCATCTAACATCACTTTGAGCTTTGGTGGTTATTTACTTGGCAAGAAATACTTCTCTTTTCTGATGAAGATAGAAATCCTAATGAGTCACCCAAGGAATTTTATCTTCTACCCAGACAAAACTCACAAGAATTAAATAACAATAAGGTTGCATATAATCAGTATAGTGCTATGCTTAAGACTTGCAAACATAAAACAAATTTTAGTTGGAAAAACTCTTCATTTAAATATGTAGTATGTAGGAGAATTAGCCTGAGGAGGTATGGACTTATTTAAATGAAACCAATGAAATAACACCATGTTTTAGTCTAAAATATTAACATAGGGTAATGTCAAAGTGATGTTTCTTTGTCCCATGAAATGTCAGAGTTATTTGTATATGATATGGCTAAATGCCATTTCTCCAGGAGGATTCCTTTAATATGCTGTGTATTCTCATGAAAAATTAATGTACGCTATGGATATCTGCCTGTGAAAAGGAAAAGGGAAAAATCTTGCTCTTCTCAAATGAAAATTAATCTTGTATGAGTGTAAGCTGAGTCATTTGCATTTTGCATGGATAAGAAAAATCATTTGTAAATAAAAGTTCTATTGCAATACATAAAAAGGTCACACTCAAGGTTACACCTTTCATCTGATATATTCTAAGAGTGAGTAATTTCTCTGTGTAACATGACAATATTTCAGATTTTAATTTTATATAGGAATATAAGCATGAAAACAAAAGTAATAAAATGTCTTGCTTACCTATCCAATGCCAATTTTATTAGTTTAGACTTTAAAAAAGTCTCAGACACCAAGAGCCACAGTTATAAAATATTAGGCACATTAAGTTTCTAGGCACTTTGTTTTATCTATATACATTATCATCAGTTCCAAAACCTTGCACTTTCCTAACTGGTTCATACATAGTTAAGTTTAGCTACTAGACTGATCCTATATTATAAGCTGAAAATCAAAATCATATATATATATATATATATATGTGTGTGTGTGTGTGTGTGTGTGTGTGTGTGTGTGTGTGTGTGTGGTGCTATGTATGCATATGATAAACCTTAATGACTTAGATTATTATTTTGTTGTTGTTTTTTGAGACAGGGTCTCACTCTGTAGTTCAGGCTGGCCCTGAGCTCAGCCTCAAACTCACATCACAGCAATCCTCCTGCCTCTGCCTCCCCCAGTTCTGGGATTACAGACGTGAGCCACCATGTCCAGCACTGTGGTATGTGGTACTGATTGATGCTGGACATGAGTCTCCACCCCCAGTATTATATGTGGTTACCAGGGATCTAACCTGGGTCCTTGCACTTGCAAGACAGGTGCCAGAACCACTGAGCTAAATCCCCGGCCCTAGAGTATTTTTAATTTTAGATTTATAAATAAAATTCTCATTATTGAGATAGTACATAGATAGATAGATAGACAGATATATATGAACTTGGGCCAGTAGTTGTATTCTTAGCTGATACTGTTTGATGTTCAGCCCTTGAAAATTCACGGGTGGAAGAAGGTGACAGGAAAAAATTTTAACTTTCATTGTGCTAAGAAAAAGTCTATCACCATCCCACCATTCATTTTTCCAGTGAATAACATGTATTATTTCATAGACAAAAAAAGTTTAGATTGATCTTTTCTTTTATCTTTGAAACATATGTCAGAGATATGTGTGTTTGAAATTCTTAAAGCACATCATATTGTTACTTTGCTTATACTACATTGTAAGATTTTACTGTCAGTTACTAAGCACAGTTATTAAGCATTGCTTTGTGAATATTTGTGTCTTTCTCAATAGATAGAAATGTCTTACACTCTGCTGTATTGAAACCTCACAGACTATACATTCAGTGCATAAATACATTACATTTTGCACTGGAGTCTAAGTTGTTTTACCTAAATCTTTGTAAACATCACATATTTATGGCTTGTGAAACCATAAATAATGAATAACTCAAGTGATTCCAAGTATTACGGACATTTTTCCTTCCTAATACATATTTCCTTCAGTAAAAACTAATGATTTAGATATAATGCACAAAATTACCCAAATTCACATCCCAAATTCACTTCTATGTATGGAGATTCAGATAAGCTGCAAGATTTGGAGGTTCTTAGTTCTTCAGATGTAAGTGCAGATAGTAATCCATTGCACATGATTTGCTACAAGGTGTAAAAATAAGCCAGCATTTGTAAAGCACTTAAAATGGTAGGGCTTGAAAGCAAAAGGTGCTCTGTAAAGTGCTTGATAATATCATTCATATTAACTCCAGAGATATTTTGAAAACAATACCATTGCACAACTAATTTATAAAATTTTATTACCTAGTTAAGAGGTACAGAAAAAAAATCACTCCATAGGTGGGAAATAGTAAATGATGAATGCCAAATAAAATACTAATTTTGGTGAAATGCCCAACTACTTATTAATCACATGAATGTTGTTGCTCTCAGCAGTGTAAACTCTGTATTCCATGTGCCATTCCTTGTTTGGGATCAATTCCTGTCCCTTCTTTATTTTCTAATTCAAATCTTTATTGGTACATTATATATGCACATCATCGTTGCATTCAACATTGAGAATTTGTATCAGTTTATGACACAACTTAATTCTCATTTTTTTCCCCATGTCCCTTCTTTACTATCTCACCCATATACACTGTTCTTTCATCTTCTCCCAGCTCAGTTACTGTTATGTTTAGGGCTGAACTTGAACACTTTAGAAAACATGAGATCCTAGGATGAAATCTACTCCTCTGTCTCATCGTATACCATTCCTCACTTTGTCCACAAAATGAGAGACACACTCACAAAATTAAAGAAACATAGAGCCTTGCACATGAGATTCTTCATTATCTGTCCAAAGTTCGATCGTCTGAGATTTCTTTACCACCCTGCTTACTTCAGCCTTTGACCACTCCATGGTCATGGAAGCTATCATGTTCTCTGATACCTCTGAGAACTTTGGACTTGCACATGTTCCTCTGCCTGGAATTCCTTCTGAGTTTTTCTACCTGCCAGACTTCTGTGTGTACTTTATTACTTGACTATGATTCCTAGTCCCCAGAGACAGTACTGGGAAGCTACGCATGTTCCAGGAACGTGTCAGTAGAAAGTGGCTTACCCTTCATCCCCAGACAGCCCCTGAGTTCCTGATGTCTGTGACAGGCTTCCTTGACATGAGTTCTTGCCCTCAATAGGCCCCCACTGTGCATTATTACCATGCTCCACAGGATTCCTGCAACTTCACACGCTGGTATTATTTACTGTTTTTACCGAAAACTCTGTGAGGCATCAATCCATGTAGTGTCTGAAATCCTTCAGGCATAAAATAGAATTATGGCCTTTTCTACCATGCTTCTGTATACTTGTGAGTGAATATTTAAAAATTCAGGGTGAAAAACTTTTCCAATATGCACATTGGTTGGAGCACTTTACATACATGTTTAAGTGCACTGGGGGGTGAAAAATAGTTAAGACACCTTTCAGAAGTATCTTCTTTTTAAGAAAAAACAAGAAGAGACAAGCTATCCCACCAGTGCTCCTAGTTTATTTTTATCTGCTAAATCACTGGTACATTACATGTATTTTTGAGGTTTAATGAGTCTCATTGGTTCTAATTAGTGTAACCTTGGTGGAAATAGATATTATTACTCTGCAAATCACAGTTAAATTGCTGTTAAATAATTTGCATTCTATTATATGGGTTATGTCCTACTACAGGAGAAGTATCCAGGATGAAGTCCTTAAATACTTACTAATGTATACTGGAAGTTATGGCCTCACATAAAGATTTACAGCAGCCTGACATACTTCTCTCAGTCCATGATTTAAAATATCTTTCCTGGAAATTATGTATGGCGTGCCCTATCACTTTAAACTGACATAATTTTCTCTATAACTTTAGGACCTAGATTATTCTGAAATTTCAAAACAGTATAAATTATTGATCATTCCGATTGAACTAGGTATTGGCTCTTTTAAAGTATATTATTGTTTAATTCTTTCTGCCTTGTAAGACGGTGTCCTTATGCCCATTCTATGGCTGATAAAATTGAGGCACAGAGGAGCAAGAAGATTTGCAAAGTAATGCAGGAGGCCTCAGTAACTGAAATTCTTACATTTTCTATTTTGAGAGGACTTCTTGGTTTCTGCAAATACTTTTGTTATAAATAAGATGGAACAACTATCCATGGAGTACTTATCATACAAGGCTATGAAAAAAAAAATTCATTATATAATCATGACACAAATCATTAAAGACTTTTCTCTATTTAATAGATCATGATTATATTGTAACCTGAAAAAGACTGAATATACTTGTCTAATAAAAAATGACTTATTTAGCAGGCCCCCGCCAAAAGAGGGCCCAGGGATTGAGTATAACAGCAGGCAGCTCTATGGAGGCAGCGTTTCAGGCCATTTCATCTGCGCTGGGGTTGGAGCTTACTGGCCTCCAGGTCCACGCCGGAAGAATGCCCAGGGACTGAGCATACTAACAGGAAGCACTGTAGAGGCAGTGTTGGAGGCGGCGTTTGTCACCATTGCATCCGTGCCAGGGTTGGAGCTTGCTGGGCCCCAGAGCCATGCCGGAAGAGTGCCTAGGAACTTATTATAACAGCAGGCAGCGCTGAGGAGGCGGCGATCGACGTCATTGTATTCGCTTCAGAGTTGGAGCCTGATGACCTCCAGGCCCACACCAGAAGAACACCATGGAACTGAGTAATAATAGAGGGCAGAGCCAGGGAAGTGGCAGTCTGCACCATCGCAGCCAAGGAAGGCCAGAGTCTCACTTTCCCCACATCAACTGCAGAAGCACATCCAGGGACTCTGTATTGGTAAATAATTGGGCCTGTTCAAAGTCAGCCAGTACCATTGCAGCTGTATAGGGCCTGCAGCCTACTTGCCTCCAGGCTGACTGCACAAGCGAACCCAGGGCCTCTGTACTGGAGAGCAGGCAGGTCTATTGGAACCTCAGGTAGTGCCATTATAACAGTGCAGGAGCTAGAGCCTTGCTGCCTCTAAGCAGATAGGAGAAGGTGTTCTGAACATATTGTGTGAGCACCTCATATGGAGAGCCAGAACTAGGGGTTTTATTTTAGGTTCCAATAAAGACTGTAAAGAACAAACCAGGAAACACTGATATTCTAAGGTTCCTAATTATTAGGAAGAAAGAGACTTACAACAAACATCACCAGAAAACAGGGCAGGTACAAAGCCATAAACAACAGCAACGACAAAAACTCAGGGATGAGGAAACACTCAAAGTCTCAGATACAAAGATCCTCACCTCAAGATAACACAGGGGGAAAGGAAATAGAGAAGTTTGAAGGCCAGTCTCCAGTGTCCTCGGAAATGGTAACCAAAGCAGATCTAGTAAAATGGAAATCAGAACAGAATCTCTGAGATGAAAGCAGAGATACTGGACTCAGTCAACACTATGATTAATAAAGCTAAAGAGGAAATCATCGAGTTGATAGAATCCAAGATAGCAAAAGCAATGGAACCTTGTAAAGACCTACAAGCAGAAGATCAGAAAATTAAGAAAGTGAAAGTTTGTGCAATAGAATGAATATGGCAGAAGAACAAATTTCAGACCTAGAAGATAGGATCTCAACCAATGAACAGGAAAGGAATAATCTATGGAAAAAAGCAAGGGATAATGAAAAGGCAATCCAACAGCTCCTAGATGACACAAAGAAGAATAACATAAGATTGATTGGAGTCACCGAGGAAGCAGGAGACAATGCTAAAGACATTAAAAGCTATTCACAGAGATAATGGCAGGAAACTTCACAGGAAAAGAAAAAGAATTGGACATACAAATATATGAAATATACAGAACTCCACACACCAGTGACATGAAAAAATCTACACCTAGGCATACAATTATAAAAGTTCCAAATATCAAAAAAAAGAATGAAATACTGAAAGCAGCCAGAGAAAAGAAAACAGTTACATTCCAAAGGAAGCCCATCAGGATCACAGTGGACTTCTCAACACAAACACTCAATGCAAGAAGAGCCTGGAGTGAAGTGTTTCAAACCCTAAAGGCAAACAACTTCCAACCCAGACTGATGTATCCTTCAAAACTATCCTTCAAAATTTATGGGGAAATAAGATACTTCCATGACAAAGAACACCTGAAAAACTTCACAAATATGAAACCTGTGCTCCAAAACATTTTAAAGAATATCTTGGAGAAAAATAAGGAAAGTTACAAATTTATGAGACTTAACCGAGTCAACCCATCGGACCAAACAAGAAACTGATGGGAAAAGGGCAAAAGTAGAATTACACAGCCAAGAACAGGAAAACATGGCAGCACTAAATTTGCATATATCAGTCATAACAATTAATGTCCATGGACTCAATGCGCCGATTAAGAGATATAGACTGGCAGAGTGGATCAAGAAGCAAGGTTCTACAATCTGCTGCATACAAGAAACACACCTAATTCAGAAAGAA
The DNA here is from genome assembly GCA_004026965.1 of Petromus typicus. NCBI lineage: Eukaryota > Metazoa > Chordata > Mammalia > Rodentia > Petromuridae > Petromus > Petromus typicus. The sequence goes on along the minus strand of PVIR01020480.1, from coordinate 23,661 downwards.
ATTCATGGACTGAAAGTAAAGGGATGGAAAATAATATTCTATGTGACAGGAAACAGGAAGAAAGCAGGAGTGGCAATTTTATTTGCAGACAGAATAGACTTCAAGCCAAAACTGATAGAGAGAGATAAAGATGGACACTATCTTTTCATACAGGGGAAAATCCAAGAGAAAGAAATAACAATCTTAAATATCTGTGCTCCAAATTCGAATGCACTCAACTATATAAAAGAAACATTAACAGACTTGAGAAACCAGATAAACTCCAATAAAATAATAGTAGGGGACCTTAATACCCCAGTGTCACAAAGAGACAGAGTGACTGGACAAAAAGTCAACAAAGAAATACTTGAGCTCACCCAGACTCTTCAGCAAATAGACTTAATATATGCATACAAAGTATTTCACCCCACAAAGTCAGAATATACATTTTTCTCAGCTGCTCATGGATCATTCTCCAAAATAGATCATGTGCTCATTCACAGAACAGGTTTAAGCAAATATAAAAGAACTGAAGTTATCACTTGTACACTGTCAGAGCATAGTGCACTGAAATTGGAACTGAATAGCAAAGGAAAGCCCAGGATCCTCACAAACACCTGGAAACTGAACAGCACTCTGCTGACCAACCAATGGGTCACAGAAGAAATTAGAGAACAAATTGAACAGTTCTTACAACTAAACGATAACCCCAGTACAACATATAGAAATCTATGGGACACAATGAAAGCAGTTCTATGAGGAAAATTCATAGCAGTGAAGGCCCACATCCAGAAAACAGAGCAAGCTTAAATAAACAACTTAATGCTGAACCTCAAGTGACTAGAAAGAGAGGAGAAAGACAAACCCAAAGCTCGCACTAGGCAAGAAATTATAAGCATCAGGGCAGAAATTAATGCAATAGAAACCAAGAGAATGATTCAAAAACTCAATGAATCAAAAAGTTGGTTCTTTGAGAGGATAAACAAAATTGACAGACACTTACCCAACCTTATTAAACAAAGGAAGAAAAGGCTCATATCTATGCTATGAGGAATGAGAACGGAGAAATTACTATTGACCCTGAGGAAGTCCAGAGGATAATAAACACCTACTTTGAAAATTTATACTTTAATAAAATGGAGAATGTAGAAGAAATGGATAGATTTCTAGACACATATGAACTCCCAAAGCTGAATAAAGAAGATATAGAAATGTTAAATGCCCCAATAACAACCTATGAAACTGAAAATGTAATTAAAAACTTGTCAACAAAGAAAAGCCCTGGACCTGATGGTTTTACTGCTGAATTCTATAAAACTTTTAAAGAAGAGTTAGTGCCTCTACTTCTTAAACTATTTAATGAAATTGAAAGTGGAGCAGTACTCCCAAACTGATTCCTGAAAGCAACCATTACCCTGATTCCAAAAGCAGAGAAAGACCCAGCCAAAAAAGAGAACTACAGGCCAATGTCCCTAATGAGCATCATTGCAAAAATCCTCAATAAGATCCTGGCAAACAGAATACAGAAAATTATCAAAAATATTATACACCCTGACCAAGTTGGATTCATCCCAGGTATGCAAGGATGGTTCAACATATGTAAAACAATAAATGTTATACACTATATCAATAGGCTCAAGGTAAAAAAACATATAGTCATCTCAATTGATGCAGAAAAAGCATTTGACAAAATACAAGTCCTAGAATTGTATGTTATATATTATGAAATAGAAAATGCTCAAAGTAAAATAGGGAAAAGGGGTAAAAGTAATGAGATTATGACAAAAAAGAAAGGAAATAAATTTTATGTATATAAGGGGGTGGTAGGGTGGGTAGGGCTATGGGAAAAAAGTGAGAATTAAGTTGGGTCTTATACTGGTACAAATCACCATTATGGAGTGCAATCATGATGCACATATGTAATGTACCAATAAAGATTTCAATAAAATAGATAAGCTCAAAAAAATGCAACACCCATTTATGTTCAGAACCCTACAGAAGATCAGAATAATGAGACCATCTTAAACTAATTATACTTTAATAAAATGGAAAATGTAGAAGAAATGTATAGATTTCTAGACACATATGTACTTAAACATACTATCTTAAACTAATAAAAGCTATCTACGAGGAGCCATCAGCTAGCATCAGACAAAATGGTAAAAAATTGAAACTTTTCACACTAAGTTCAGTAACAAGATATGAATGCCCTCTCTCACCACTTCTGTTCAATATAGCTCCTGAAATATCACCATAGCAATTAGGCAAGATAAAAAAAAAATAATAATAAAAGGAGTAAAGAGAGGAAAATAAGAAGTTAAATTGTCATTATTTGCTGATGACATGATACTCTATCTAGAGGATCCTAAAAATTCAATTAAAAAACTGCTGGACCTAATCACCCAATTTAGTTGTGTAGCTGGTTATAAAGTCAATGTTCAAAAATCAATAGCCTTTGTATACACAAACAGTAGACCCACAGAAATAGAAATTGGGGAGTCAGTCCCTTTCATAATAGCGCACTCTCAAAAATAAAATATCTAGGAATCAATCTAACAAAGGAGATGAAAGACCTCTATTCTGAAAACTATAGCACTCTGAAAAAGGAGATAAAAGATAATATCAAAAATGGAGAGACATACCTTGCTCCTGGGAAAGAAGAACCAATATTATCAAAATGGCTAAACTCCCAAAACTATTATACAGATTCAATGCAATCCTGATTGAAATCCCAACAACATATTTCACAGATCTAGAGAAAAAAAATCGAAACTTTCATCTGGAACGACAAAGGACCTAGAATAGCAAAAGCAATTCTAAGCAACAGGGACATGGTGGGGGTATTACAACTCTGGATCTGAAACTATACTGTAAAGCCACCATGATAAAAACTGCATGGTACTGGCAAAGTTACAGACCTGAGGATCAGTGGAGTACACCAGAAGATCCGGAAACTACTCCAGATACACTGAGCCACCTCATCTTTGATAAAGGTGCCAAAAATCCTCAATGGAAGAAAGACAGCCTCTTTAACAAATGGTGCTGGAAAAACTGGGCTTTAACTTGCCAAAGACTAAAACTAGATCTATGTCTTTCACCGTATACCAAGCTAACATCAAAGTGGATAAGGGACCTAAATATTAAAACAGATACTGTAAACCTACTGCAAAACAGGTTAGGTAAAACTCTTGAAGACATTGGCTGAGGGGAAGACTTCTTGAACAAAACCTCTATAGCACAGGAATTGGCAGAAGAAATCCGCAAATGGGAGCTTATTCTTTTAAAAGCCTTCTGCACAGCAAAGGAAAACACCAACAGAGCAAAAAGGCAACCAGCAATGTGGGAAAAAATCTTTACCAGCTGTTCCTCAGACAAAGGGCTACTATCTAGAATATATAAAGAGCTAAAAAAAAAAAAAAAATCAGCACACCCAAATTTAAAGACCCAATTCAAAAATGGGCATCTGAAATGAACAGATATTTTTCAAAGGAAAAAGTAAGAGCAGCTAAGAAGCATATGAAGAAATGCTCAACATCATTAGTCATTCAAGTGATGCAGATGAAAACAACACTGAGATTTCATTTCACTCCACAAAGAATGGCTGTCATTTCTGAATTAGCCAGCAACAAATGTTGGCGAGGCTGTGGAGAAGAAGGAACCATTCTCCACTGTTGTTGGGAATGTAGACTTGTGCAACCCCTGTGGAGATCAGTTTGGAGATTCCTCAAAAAGCTAGGATTGGATGTCCCATTTGACCTTACCATCACTCTGCTAGGTGTATACACACAAGATTAAAAGACTCTTATCACAGTGACATATGTGCACCCATGTTTATAGCAGCTCAGTTTGTGATTGCTACATCTTGGAAACAACCCAAGTGTCCATCAACTGGAGACTGGATAAAAAAGCTGTGGTTCTTCTACAGAATGGAGTATTACCCTGCCATAAAAAATGATAATTTTGAATCATTTATACTTAAATGGACATACCTTGAAGATATCCTCATAAGTGAAATAAATAGGTCACAGATAGGTACATATCACATCTTTTCTCTGGTATGAGAAAATAAAGATGTAAATGAGTTCTAGAATTGTGTGTTATATATTGTGAAATAGAAAATGTTCAATGTAAAATAAGGTGAAAGGGGACAATGTTGAGATTGTAACAAAAAAGTAAGGAAACAAATTTTATGTATATGGGGGAGTGGTAGGGTGGATAGGGCTATGGGAAAAAAATTAGAATTAAGTTATGTCTTAAACTGGTACAATTCCCCATTATGGAGTGCAATCATGATGTGTATATGTAATGTACCAATAAAAATTTCAATTTTTAAAAATTACTTATTTATTCATTTCAACCTTTACATACTAAACCTGTTTATATTTCACATGTTATAAGCTTTTGTAAAGAATATATACCTAAGTATTGTATTGCTAACATTTATTGTGTGATCAGTTAATAATTTAATTTAGGTCTAATTCTTGGTATTGCAACTCATTCCCTTCCCTCTTAATGTCATGTTTGTTTGAATTTTATCGTTGGGATAAAATCAGTCTGTGCTTTATGCTCCACTGTGCCTATGAAACCAAACTTATTATTTGATCTTACTTCATAAACCTGGAAATTACCCACTCATGTGAGTGGCCTAACTTGTGATTGCCAAGAAAACATCAGAATGCACATTAGAATGCCTTTGGAGAAAACTGCATTATCTAAGCTGGGTGGAGTGGCTCGCTCCATGAGCTCTGTCATCCAGGAACCTCTGAGGCTGAGGCAGGAGGACTGGCATGAGTTAGAGGCCATCTTGAGCTATCTAATGAGTACAAAGCCAGCCTGAACAGCACAGGGAGATGTGATGTTAAATAAAAAAGATGTAAAGGTGTCATATCTGGAAAACAAATTTTTTAAAGGGCTTGTTTTTTCCAGTTTAAATTTCAGAAGAAATAAATGGTAAATTATGTAGAGTAGAATATTTTTTAATTTACTCATAATAATGAATCATCTTTCATACAATAGCTTCTCTTCATGTATTTGCATTCATATTCTCCCAATCCATATTCTCTCTTCCTATTCAATATCCTTGCCTCTTTTTTCCTAGCAAAATAACAATTTTGCCTATTATTTTTTATCCTAATTTGTCCTCATAATACTGAAAGAGATAATTTCAAATATCTGATTTTAATAAAATCTTTTTACTAGGCAATGGAATTTCATCTTCCTTACAAGACATTATAAGAATTTAAAACCACAATGTAAAAACCAAACCTTCCTTCCTTCCTTCCTTCCTTCCTTCCTTCCTTTCTCTTTCTTTCTTTCTTTCTTTCTTTCTTTCTTTCTTTCTTTCTTTCTTTCTTCTTTCTTTCTTCCTTCCTTCCTTTCTCTCTTTCTCTCTCTCTCTCTTTCTCCCTTTCTTCCTTCCTTCCTTCCTTCCTACCTTTCTACCTTCCTTCGTTTATTTCTTTTATCAAGACAGGGTCTCACTATGTAGTTTGGGCTGGCCCTGAATGCACTATCTAACCCCGGTGAGCCTGAAACTCACAGCAATCCTCATGCTTCTGCTTCCTGAGTGCTGGGATTACAGGCATAAGCCACCATGTTCAGCACTGTGGTATGTGATTCTGAGGTGGGTATGAGTATCCATGCCCTGCATTGTTGTATAGGGTTATCAGGGATCAAATCCATGCCCTTGTGCTTGCAAGGCAGGTGCCAGAGCCACTGAGCTAAATCCCTGACCCTTCTTTCTTTCTTTATAAACATAATTTTCTTATTTATTCTGACTTGCTTTATTGAACTTGGATTGTAAAATGTGCATCTAAACAATGAAGAAGATATATGCAGTAAATAACTTCCTTGGCTTTTCTGGGTGTTGTTACTATAGTAGCTTCACATCCTCTTCCAGAGAAGACATGTTGTAATGTAAGAGGTGGAAATAATCTAATATTAAGCAAAAGTATAATGAGACAGGTGGTAGTAAATGCAACAGGGAACAAATAAGTAACGAAGAAGTGTAGAAAAGCCATAGATGAAGTTGAAATTGGGCCGCTGGGGAAGGACTCCCTGATGATGCCACATTTGCAAGAGACTGAAGGGGCAAGGGAGAGGTCTATGAAGGAGAAAGTCCTCCTCAGCAGAATGGCTCTGAGCGTCCAGATCATGACTAAGAAAAAACAAAGGAACTATTAACAGGAACTGCACTATTGTCCACATGAAGGAGATCATTTCACAGTGGAGTGTGGACAACAGTATAAGATTTTGATCTTGCTTAGAGGGAGATGGGGAGCCATTGGCTGTTCTTGGACAAAGGAAAAGATGACTCATTTGGAAGGACCTCTTTAGCTTTGGTATTTTGAACAGAGAAAGCAAGCAACTGATCCAATGAAATGATCTAGCCAAGACAGATTCTTGCAAAATTTATCGTGGGGCTCCTTAAGATAGTGATAAAGCACACCTCAGTGCACACTTTCAGATGGTACCAACAGAATGGCATGATAGATTTTACCTATGCAAGATAAAGAAAGAGATTTTTGGAATAGGATTTTTCCATGATTTCTGTTTAGAGCAACTAAAAGGATATGATAGCCATTTATTAAAATGGAAAACGCTATCATAAGAGTTGTTTTAAAGAGGAAAATCGGAAGCTAGAGTTATGCATATTAAACCTGATAATCCAGTAGAGATCTAAATTAGAATGTGAGAAGACAGTTGGATATGTAAGTCTAGACTTCTGGAGAGAGGTGTGCACTAAAAATATAAAGCCTGTCTGCTCTAAAACCTACATATGTGTAGTCCATACTTGACTGAAACAACCTGAAAATACAAAAGTGGGAACATAGCAAAATACAGAATCTGAGAGATTAATTTTTGGTTAAGGGAGATAAAATAACAACTGTCCAAATGAGAGAGAGAAATGACAGAAGTAAAACTACCAAGGAAACCAAGAGAGAAAAGAGAAGTGGTGCATGGGGGGATGAATCTGGCATGATCCATGTTTAGCTAGTTCAAGTGACACAAACACACAGCATGTCCATTTAAATAAGTATGAAATCCCTGACTCCACCCCAGTTTCAATAGCAACAGCAACAATGAATAGAATTAACATGTGAACTACCTTAGGAATACTACATTCTCTTTTCTATTTTCCTTTAAACTTTGAGGGATGAGTTAAACTGTTTCTACTCCAAGGAGTTGAAAGGGCAAACATAATATATACATGTAGTTTTATTTCCTGAAATTTGCTCCTCTAATCAGCATAAAAGAGTTCTTCTAATTTTTCCAACTTTAACATGCAAATTCAGGCACAATTTAGTTGTTGTTTCCTTCATCTTACTTAGTTTTCCTTCTCCTTTTTTGTGAGCAGACTTACTGATAGGCTAATTTTAGCCCTTCTGCACTGTAACCTACTCTCTGCATTTGAGCTTCAATCACTGAAGTATGAAATCTTCATTTGAGCTTTGTAGCTCACCTCAAAGAGCAAATCTAAATGGATTGTGTCTTACAGCTCCAGAGAGAGCAGGAGCTCCCACATATTCATGGTGTAAGGGATAAAGATAACCGCTTCACTGTGCCCCCAGATAGGCATATTATTCATGTGCGGGAGCCACTGACTTTAACATGCAGATGATGTTGCTGAGGAATTTCTCACATCAACCATCCTAGGCCAGCACTGAAAATTTATAAGAAGATGAAACAACTCTCTAATCCCTTAAACTGTTAATACATAGCAAAGAATCCTTATGCAGAACGAATAAAATTTACATTTACTAAGCTTCAATTTATTTGAAGGATTGTTTTATTTGATTTCTCAACAACTGATAAGAAATATTAAAATGTTAATGTATAACAAACACTGAAAGACTGTGGGAGAGAAGGGGGTGCAAGAGGAGTGCAGTGTAAGAGGAAGTGTGTGGCAGGGACGCCCACTTGTTCGTCTGCACTCATTGTGTCTGCAATGTGAGTGAAGCAAGTGATGTCTCTGGATGTGGAATGAACCCTGGTGTGTTTTCAGGTTTATATTTTCTTCCTTTACATTCTTTTTGTACATGTGTGAATTCCGGCTGCCTTCCTAAAGCCAAGCGCAGAAATATAGATGCATATCCCAGGATGGCAGGAATGATTCATGATTTTAAATTAGTTGCTTCAATGTATTATGGCGACAGTGATGGTAAAACTTTTGGAACAAACACAAATAATGGTGTACATGAGTTAGGATAAGCCAGGCAGAAAATATAAAGCTTTTAGATTGAGTTCCCAGAATAAAATGATGGTTAAAGCATAAATGTGCATGGATAGAGTAGGTACACCTCCTACTTGAATATATTTTTCCTCTAGGGATATCTTTTGTATCAGTTTAGTTTCCAGCCAGTACTTTTTAGCTATTAAGATAAAAAACATCATTTGTTTTATTCCTTTCAGTTTCATTTTCTCAAAAAAAAAAAAAACAAATTAGATATTTGATGCTATCTCATTTCATTCCCTGCTGAAAATAAATGATTTTCTCACTGATACAGAAGCCACTATATCTGCTTTATCTAAATTATTTTTCTCTTTAAACAATTGTAAAATCTCATCAAAAGTTACTATTTGTTCAAGATGGCCCATTTTATTTTATTTACTCACATCTAGAGATTCCTGTTATTGTTCTTTCTTTCTCACTGTTTCTCCCCGCCCCCCCCCCGGCTTATTTCTTAGAATTTCCTCTACAAATAAGAGATAAGGCAACATCTAAATCACAAAATCTTAAAAATATATTTAATCATAATCCAACAAACATAATACAAATGGTTTAAATAGAAAAAAAAACATTTAGATTAGCATTTTTACATTGTCACACCAAATTTTTGGAATAAATGCAAAGTTAACAGATTATTAGGTATTTTCTTTTCAGAATTACTGATGTAATTGCACTGAATATGCATTTTCTCATTTGTATTCTTTGAAAATCAACTTCATAGACTAGAAAAAATGTTGAAACTCAGCCAATGAATTGGATTCTGTCAACTTTCATCCTTGTTTGTGATAGATGACAGGATGGTTTAAAAACAGTCACTTGGATGGAAGAGGCGATGAGAGTCAGTCTATTGGAAGGTAATGACTATGAGGAAAATCTAGGCTATCATGTAGTTTGTTATTCTTAGGTAACCGTGACATCTAGTTTCCATTTCAGAATAATATTATTTCAAATTTATATCTTTCAGAAGCTAGGTAATAGTCACTAATCTAACAATGATCAGCTTAGGATAGAAATAATCTTGTTATTTTTCAAGAGAAATATTCTAAAGTTTCTCTGGCAAAGATATTCTAGCTTTTACATTAATGTCAGGATTCCTATCTGCCAATTAATGCACTAACAAGGCCATAGGGCACAGTGAGGATTTGGTGTTTGAGATGGCTTTGAGAGGGTGTCACCCGAGGACTGAGTGTGAGCAGCAAAGTAGGCTACCATGGCGAACATAAGCCAAGATCATGTAACTAGGTTAGTAGAAAGTGAAGACCAGGCTGGAGTAAGGTATTGAAGGGAAAAATGGTGTTACATTTGTGGACTTGGACCAGATCAAGAAGTCAGGTGACTCTTCCTATTGATTTCTGAATACAAGGAAGTGAGAACAACCTATGTCCTGCTACACCTGTCTTTCTGGTCATATTAAACAGTCTCACCTCTCTAACCCCAGAAGAGGATGTGATACATTCTCTACCTGGGAGTTCATGCATTACATATTAATGTGTCCACTTCTTTGTGTGTGAACTTATATAAAGATGTTAGAGATAAGAAATAAAGGTTAGCCAACCAACCAGCCAGGATAGAAACAATTTTTACTTTTTTTGTATAACCAAGAATGCTTGAAGCCAGCATTACATTAGGAAAAGAACTATTGAAAGGGCACAGGATTTCTTAAACAAATAGGACATTATATAATTATCTAGAAAAGATTTTAAAAATTTTAATAAAAATTTCTTCATTCATGTATTCATCTGATATGTGAATTAATGTGTCCAATCATTCATAAGTTCTCATGTATTATATCTCCAAAACATATATGCTATCTGTACTAAAAATGAATCTACAAGTTGTACATGTTGGCGTTTATTCTTGCCTTTTATAAAAATAATTGACATATTTGGAGGTCCTATCACTTCATATATTATGCTAAATTTCTAGACAAGCTGTCAGAATAATACAATGAAAAATATGTTCATCAAAGTTCTAATTAAAGGTTGTGGAAAATGCATTTTTTATTCAATCTGATGAAAGGACAAAAATGCATTATAACATTGTACTTTTGAGCTACATATTCTTTAGCTCATAAGGCATGATGTCACAACATGTTTACAGGATAATTGGAATTTTAATTAAGCTTGCACTTCTGAAGAAATAATTCTAGTTGTAATATAGCTCAAAACTAGAAAGAATAGAGTTGTTACATGTGTGCATACTAGTTACTATTTTTAATAGCATTTATTATGTCCAAAGATGATTTATTTAACAGGTTGCTTTTAGCTACGGGGCACATAAAAATAAAACAGACTGTTTGGCTGACTCTGTAGTGAAATCACACACCCAACCTTTTCAGAAGTTGTGAATAGCTGTTTCTGAGGATCACCCAATGATGATATTTTTGTGAATCTGGGCCAAAAGAGTCATTTTATTTTAGGGCATAATGGAAGAAGAAATGAATTGAAACAAAATGACCCTTGGAAATTTCTGACCACAACCTTTTTCTTAATGAAAAGAAAAAGTCATCAAGGGAAAATAAGATGAAGAATATGAGTATTCTTACAGGGATTCCCTATAGGAACCAATAGCCAAATAGGCAAAATATGACAAAGGAACCTGGCCTGATTAAACTGACTGTGTCCTGGAAATGAATTTCCAGGCACTTTCTGCTTTGTCCACATGAATGTAAGCAAATAGTCTATGCCACACCATAGGCTTAGCACTGCATATGGAATAATCTGTTGGATGTATGTAATAAATTCACAAATAGAGAATGCTGGTGCTAATAAGGAACTGTGACAAAGAATCATGCAGTAACTAGGAATGTACTTTCTGTGCCCATAGCTCTTACTGTCATGCCACAGTGATCAAAAGCAAGCATTAGGAAGTGAGCATCTCCTAATTCGTATCATCAGAAACCAGTGTTGACTTCCTCAGATTATTTTTAAATGTGATTCACTTATGAAAGATGGAATATTATGGAACAAAGGCCATATTAACTTGATACGATGCCATAATAAAACATCAAGTACCATGGAATGGGTGATTTAAAGGATAGTCTTTTTTGTTTTGTTTTGTTTTGTTTTGTTTTTTGGGTTTGTTTTGTTTTGTTTTTTTGAGACAGGGTCTTGCTTTGTAGTTTGGGCTGGCCCTGAGCTCAGCCTCAAACTCATCACAGCACAGCAATCCTCCTGCCTCTGCCTCCTGAGTGCTGGGATTACAGGCCTGAGCCACCACACCCGGCACTGTGGTATGTGGTACTGGTTGCTGCTGGGTGTGAGTCTCCACACCCAGTATTGTATGTGGTTACTGGGGATCGAACTAGGCCCTTGCACTTGCAAGACAGATCACTGAGCTAACTCCCTGGCCAGGATAGAGATTTTTAAAAATGCAGTTCTGGAAACCAGAAGTCCAAAAAAGTCTAGTTTTGTTCCTCAGTCTTCTCCCTTTGGTCTGCAGTTGGCCATCCTCTCCTTGTATCTTCCCTCTGAGTTTCCATATCAGTGCTGACACATTTCTGTGTCTGAACTTTCTCTTCTTGTAATGGCAACAGTCAGTCAGATTCGGCTCCATGATAATGGATCCATTTTAACAACCACTTAAAAAAAAGTCATATCTTGAAATACAGATATATTCTGAATAACTAGGGATCAGAGCCTCAACCAAAATATTGAGAGACAGACAATGCATTCAACACCAAAGAGTAGAATCAAATATTTTCATTTCCGTAGTTCTCATTTTGATGTTTCCAGTTGTGTTCCGTGGAGTATGATTTCCTTTCTTTTGGAAGTCATTAGCTCCTAGAAAACTATTGCTATCTGACTCTTGCTAACCTGAGATTTCATTTTCAGTTTAGACAATTCTGAGAATCACTGTTCACTCTCACATATGAAGACACACAATTATTTCTAAATTGGCTATGATTTTGCTCTGCTGAGCCTTGGCTTCTTCTCTTCCATCCAGCCTATAAAATGGGCTAATAATGCCTACACCCTAGGGCTGCTGTGGAAGCGGAGTGGCATCTTGTATCTTACAGACCAGACACAAGGTCTAGAAAATAAGGGTCCCTTAGCATATGCTCATCTTGTTTTTCTTAGTTAACAGATGAACCAGCTTTGTGTTTCCTTTTCCAATGTCTTTGAACTTCCTTCCTCTGTTTCCCAGTTCTTTCCCATACCTTCCTGGGTGATCGTCAGAGAAGCTGTATAGTTTGACTCCATTTTTTCTGCACATTAGAGATAAAACAATCAAACATACAAAAAAACCCCCCACATATATAAGGGGAGATTTTTCTTCACAACTTCATTAATAAGGAGTCACCTGACTCATTTTAGATTCTGATATGTTCAGATTTTAGGATTAAGTAGATGAATCTGATTATCAGCTCTGATTTTGCCTTGAATAGTGATGCTGGCTTAGAAACCTTTCTGAGAACTAAGCAGCGGAGGCAAGGATTCAGTCCTGTTGGGGATCACAGCTGGTGGAGGGCTGACAGACAACTAGCCGAGCTGGTGAGGCGGCGTGGGCCGACAACCAACAGCAACCCCAAGTATTTTCTTTTTATGTTGATTTTAAAGAGACACATTTGAGGTTTAATTGTATACTTAATCACTTGGACATTTTATAAATATAGTTACATGACACATTTTATCATAAAACAGCTACTATATGTGATTTCACATATTAATTTGCATCACTTGCCCTCATTTTCTTGTACTGAAACTGAGCGATGAGTAAACCTCAAAGGAGTCATAACACGAAAACACAGGGAATTTTACTAGGTGATATTCCCAGAGATAAGGGAGGCAAGAAAGTTGGACCTCCTTTGATTTAAAAGGAAATGATGCAACTTCTAGTGGGTTATACAGGAATCTACCTGGCATGTTCCAACTATGCAGCTACAGAATATTGCAATGAGTAAAATGGGACAGTGTCATGATGCCCCAAGGCCTGCACTAGAGACTATTTATCCAAGAGAGGTTCACATAAGTACTGTCAGAGGCAGGAAGTGAGAGCATCATCACTGTGAATTGAGAGTTTTTATCCTGACTTCAGGTAATGATCTAAACTTACCTGAGGCCAGAGATTCAGATTTGGAGGCAGAGAATTCACTGAACCCCTGAGGAAACGTTCCAGGGGACGCATTAGAAGCGACTCTAAGTCCAGTACAATTGTTGGGCAGAGTTCCCTATCAGTCTCTCCCCAGGGTCAGAACAGATTCCTGAAGGCAGGAATCAACCCCGTTAAAGCTCCCTGGACACTTCAGGTTACCTCAGAATTTGGCCACCTCGTTCCTGACAGACTGGAGACTCCATAACAAAGACAAAAATTCAAGATTCTCAGAATTCCCATAGGCGGGTTGGGACAGGCAGAGAACGAGGTAAAAAGCGCAGGAGAAAGTGAGGAGGGCGGCAGGGAAAGAGTGGAAAGGACTCCGAGGCGAGCGAGCCATGATGCTATGCAGACAAGTTGTAGAACTGAATAAATAGCACACACAACTCACGTCTCCACCATCAAATGATACCAAAAGGAACTCTAAGGGCACAGTGTGTAGCTATTCTCATACCTGCTGACAAGCTCTGGGACCACACAGGAAGAGGTTTGTAGGCCACGTTCACACCAGCAGCACCGCGCAGGACACCTGACTTGCTGCAACTTCAGAGGCAACCAGCAGGGGGAGGCCTCTAGCCAGAGATCAACCCTGGGGACGTGGTGCATGGGAGCTGGAAACTTAAGAGACCAGGTGATGGGAACTGAGAAAAAGATGCTTAAAAACATTGGTACTTATATTCTGTGAAGATAAAAACGTTTCAAGACTGTGAACCTACATTTTCTTTTGTTTCTATGAACTTAAAAATGAAATCTGAAAAAAAAAATGTCGAGAAGAAAATTTTCTGCTTGTAAAACAAGAAACTGAGAGGGTAGCCAGGATACATGCTGTGGGGTGAGGGAGAACAGAGGTTTATTTCTTTTATTTTAATTTTTTATACTTAAAGCAGAAAATTTTCCCATCATACATATGATTTTTTAAATTTGAAAATTAGTAATCTGCTGTTCGAAACCCACATACTCTTTTTTTAAATTATTTAATCTTAATTCGTACATTATGAATACACATCATCATCGCATTCAACATTGAGAGTTTGTACCAGAATATGACATGACTTGATTCTCATTTTTTCCCTTTCCCCCCCGCCCTGCAACCCCCACTGCCTATAAACACAATCTTTGTTTCTTTTTTTCTTGTTTCCTCCTCATTATTTACTCTTACACTCTCTTTCCTTTTACATATTTTCTACTTCACAATATCAACTATACATACTTCAACTCATTTACAACTTTATTTATTCTCTTATACAACGTTTTTATAGTTTGGTAAAAAGTGAGAATTTCAGACACTAGAAATGAGCTCTTGAATGATAGTAGAAGATACTTAATAATTACATAAACTTCGTGCTGACAGGTTTTTCAAAAGCCTTCTTGTATTATCTTCCAGCTCGAGGCTAGTCTACAAGAATCTGAGCTTCTATCCTCATTCGATTTAGAGCGGCCCAATTTCACACTGTGTGACAGTCAAATATGTGGGTGCAAAAGCTACATGGAGATAGTTTCTTGATATATTATTGGATATTTATATTACATTATGAGTATGTGCATATTAATTTTTAAAGAGCTAATTTAATAAAATAGAATAGGTTTAATCTGCATATTCTTACAGTAATGACATAAACAAAATCACCTGATTACTTTTTGTTTTAAAAGATGCAATTTCTTCTAAGGGGTGAATAGAAGCATAAAGTTATTGTCACATAGAGTTGGTCCCCATCTATAAAATATTTAACTGTTAAAATGAATCCTCTCTAAATAACATTCTGACATTTTATCCAGTTCTGGCCTGCTCACACACAAATACATTAGAATTTTTTTGTGACTGTGTGAAATAAATCACTGATAATTCATGAAAGAGACAGTCCTATCATTAGCCATGATAAGATGGTAATTTGATTATCTGATGGTCCTATTGCACATTCCATTTTTGAGCATGAATATTTAAAATATTGAAAGGACAAAATTAGAAAATAATTTCAAACAAAGAATTGGTCAATATTCAAAAGAATGTTACTTCACAGTTCATATTAACTCTAGCTCCAGAATATTAAATACGAGGTCTGTAACACGGTAAGCACAGTAACAGAAAATATTTACTTTTGATCGAGAATTTTTATAAAAATGTATTTAAAGTTTATCCTCATCTATTGGATCATGTATGCTTATTTATAATTTAAATCACTGATTAAATATATTTAGGTATTTTTTCACTTTATGTGGCAAGAAAAAAAGAGTGTCTAAATCATTGAAAGTAGGCATAATACTTCAACTATTAAAGACATTCACCATGATAAACATGAGTTTTAGTTTTCATTTTCAGCCTTTTCTGGTTATTGTCATCTTCTAATATTTGCTAGGCTTGAGTTTTACTGTTCATAGATAAGAAAATAATAATACTTTTGGTTATCTCAGTGTTTCAGGTTTAATGTACAACAAAGGTTTAGTTTCCTTTTTTAATATTTGAAATAAATAGTAGTAAGCAAGGTGAGGAAATCTTACAGACTATGATAGGAGGATGGAGAACTGCAATTTCTAACTCAGCCTGAAGACCTAAGTAACTTAGCAAGATTCTTTCTCAAAATAAAATAAATGTAAGAATGACAAAAATAGTTGAGGAGGTAGCTCAATGCAAAGGCACTGGATTCAGTCTCCAGTATCAGAAGAGACAGAGACAGAGAGAGCCAGAGAATAGGCATTGTAATTGTCAAGGTCAGCCCTCATTATCACTTCCTGATTCATACCACACTACAGTATCGATGATATTGTGTGTTAGATCTCTCCATTTTTATTCTTGTCTTAATTTTGAATTTATTGAAAAGATTCTGACTATCCAGATAATCCTTCTGAATTCACAGAGAGATAGAAGCACCACTCATTTGTCCTACAATCTAATTGCACAACAAAGATATTTAAACTTTTAAACAATTTTTTACAACGACGTCGTTAGCATTATTTTCATTACATTGGAGTTATACAGAAAATATCTGTGGACACACTTTTGATTCCTCTAAGAGACCTCCAGGACATGTACTGTGTTGTCCATTTGAGGATAAATAAGGCTAAAAATAATGGTGCAGGGTGGTCAGAGGGAAAGAAGCAGCACCAAGCCCAAGACTCACCTCATTCTCACACAGTGCCCCTCTGCTGCCATCCAGACATACACGTGCCTTTCTGTCCCCAGCATGCTCCCTGAATTGAACAAAAGAGATTGGGTTTTTTATTTCCTAGAGCATTTTAAAGCTTCTTGTAAGTCAGTGCACAAGAATAGTAGCTAGAACTATGTACTATACCTATATATAATATAAACCTGTAATATAGGTTATGATGAGCCGACTTACCCTTTAATAACCATGTATTGATTGGACACTGCAAAGCTGAAGAGTACAAAGAACTCTACAGAAATACTATATTTTAACAAATAAATCTACTTCTCATTATGATTATGTTTTTCTTACCATTAGTGAAGAGCTGCTGTATACTCAGTGACTTTATAACTATATCATATTTTCTATGTACTGAACTACATTTTACCAGGTGAGACCCAGCTTTTTTGTTGTCAGAAATGATATCTATACGGAAGAAGGAGAAGGCAAGAAACAACCTGCTGGCATTAGATTAGAATCAGTGCTCAGTTGTGTTTCCAGCTTAAAAAGGCAGAAAGAATGTAAATTCCTGAATATGTGTGAATATGTTGGTTGAGAGCATTCATGAACAACTAAATTCCAGTATTTCTACTACCCAGATCTTAGTGTTTTAATGTTCTCCACTAACAAAAGAAATAAGACCATATTAAAGAGATAGTTATCTGTAGTATTAAGACAGGCAAATACGGTAAGCCTAGAGGTATAATGGTACCAGAAATGAGAAAATGTTTCACGGGCAATCAAGACATGTGTGAACCAGAGAAGTTGACCTGGAGGAGCTCCAGTGGCCAAACAGAGGAGACTGGAGGATTCTGATTCACAAAATAAAATAAATATTAGTGCTTCTATGATAAATTAATACAGAATACATACATAAATTAGGAACAAGAGACTCTTCCTCTTAAAAATATTCCAATTAATAAATATGGAAGAGTTGAAGTAAATTCAAAATAACCATTAGACAAAACCACATTAATTACTGCTACACTGATCAGAACAATCAGTTGGAGAGAGTTTCAAAAGAAGCAGGATTGTACATAGTTTTAACATATAATCCCAAGATATTTATATATATTAAATTGAATAATATTATAGGGACAAAGCACAACAAACATCTTCCCCAAGTGTTGAAGGTTAACATCATCAGTAATAAGAACCAGCCTCATGCAGCCCCAATTCCTTTGACAGAGAACATACTCACATTTCCCTGGCACTTGTGTGAACAATAAATGAATTCAGAGAATCATTAAAATGTTTCAGATAAGCATGCATTAAATTTCATGCTTGGAATAACTGATTTCATCTTATAAAAAGTGCCAAGGTGATGAAGGGTGAGTAAGGACGCAGGAAACGACTTGAGTCGGATGGGGGACACAGAAGAGACACAAGAGTAGAATGCAGCACAGGACTGTAGCATGGATCCAGGAAAAGGATAAGAAAAATATTTTATAGAAATTTATAAACTGTTAATCAGATATATGGATCTGATTCATTTAAGAGTAGCATGGTAATTTTAGCTTCTTGATTTTGATAATTGAACTATGGTGATGTAAATTTTAGAAGCTATTATAGGGCTCTGTGAATGCTACAGTTTTTGAGTATATTGTCTGTTAGATCTCTCCATTTTTATTTTTGTCCTAATTTTGAATTTATTGGCAATTTCTATAAATTTAAATTGATTTTCAAATTATAATATAAAAATGAGTCCTATGATGATACCAAGGGACAGTTATTCATTTAACAAAAGTAGAAGGAGGACAGAAAGATTAATAATTTTCTCAGGACCAAAAGTAAAACAATTGTCGAACTAGGATTCACAACTACACAGTCTGGCTGATTTTCAAGATCTTAAAGACTATATTTTGATGTGAACTGAGGCTCAGCTAACTTAGAAATATTTATATTTGCCCTTAATTCTACTTTGGCATGCTAGAGTATTATAATATTACATAAAATGAAACCCTATTTTAGAAATTGATATTTTACAATGTTCAGTGCTAAGTGAAGTTAAAAACAGAAAACAAAAAAAAAACACCTTCAGTCCCTCTTAGTAAAATTTTCAGCTAAATGTGCAACCAGGAACCATTTAGAAAGATCTCAGCAAATGACTAAATGAGAGTGTTTGAATTCAAACTTGAAAATGCATCCATAGTGCTTCTGTGCTTTATTACTAAAAGAAATCATTAATAATAAAGGACATGATGACAGACAGTTACTAATGCAATAAAGTTGCTAAAATAAGATGAAAAATTGCTAATAATGTATTTTATTACATTCAAAGAAGGATTTAGATGGCCTTGCTCTGGCTCTGAATTTGTTATAGTAATTAGTTGTGTGGGTCTCTATTTGAAAAGGTCATTTTTATCAGTGGAAAATAGTTTTTGTCAGATCAGTAATTCTTTTATGGTATGTAAGAAAGTTAAACACTTTACTTATCTATAATCAATAAAAAATAAGTGAATAAAATGTATTATATAACTATTTTATTTGTTCAGTAATATTTGTCATTAAAACATTAAGTTGTATAGAAATTTAATCAAAGAAGCATAATTCCTTATTAAATTAAAAATAAGATACATGGAATTATGTAAAAATGCATTATGAACTGCATTTTATTGTAATGCAGGTTAAATGCCAGAAGAACATCTCCCAGATTACAAATGTTCAAATTAGAAAGAATGGAACAATTCTCTTGTATTATGACATGACATATAAATGATCAAAATTCGTCCTGATCTGTGAGCACGTATTCAATAAATACAAAACCTTCCTTGATATTCAGAAAAATAAAGAATCTGAAAAACTGCTAAAATGTATAACCAACCTCTTCTTTTACATACCTAGAAATCAAATCAGCAAAAAGACAGCATACAAAAATATTTTTATGTTGTCAGCCTGTGCATTGTTATATCTTCATATATTATTTATGGCCACTCTGACTTTCTGCCTTTAGACACACTGTAGAGGAATGACACTGACACTGTTACGGCTTGCTGGAAAGTACTTGTAACAGAAGCTATTCCATTTAACAGTTAAAAAAAAGTAAATAGAATTTATGTCTGTCTTGGGCCCAATTAAACTTCCATTCAAACTTGTCCTGACCGAAAAATAAATTACCTATGGATTCTGAATAAGGGTTTTTACACACTTGGAGAGAGGTGGGAAAAAAAAAAAAGTACATCTGTAGAGAATTATGATTTATTAAAGTATTGATTTCTTTGTTAAATAATGAATTAGATGTCCTACTACAATATTATTTATCAAACTTTTTTGTCATATAATTAAATTGTCACGTAATGGATTGTACCCATATAGAGTCATTAAAAATTAAAAAACTACATGTGACACTGCTCACCTTATCTTAGGCTAAACAACACATTTCCTCTGTTCTTTTCCATTAAGGTCAATAATGGCAGCCTTCTGATCACAGCTTGAGCCCTTGCTTCGCCAGACTGCAGGAGCCTTGGGGACATCCCCGTAGGTTGTACAAGAAACCCCTGTAGTGACTGAAGCTCTACATACTTGGAAAGCAAGTGACATGAAAAACTTTCCCTTCAATTCAAATGAACAAAATGAGCACTGGGGTGTAAAATATTTAATAACAAACAAACAAATAAAACAACTCATTGAGACATACTAAGATCTGACTTACACTTAAGAGCCCATTCATCTTAATCACCCATGACTTTCACAGAAACCTCTACTAAAATCCTCCTTCTAGTCCTTGATTCTTCTGTTTTTGTCAGCCAGACTAGATTTTCATATATTATCAAAACTTTAGCCACCCACAACCTGTTACTAACTATGTAGATGCATTTCCGCCTTCCCCTGATCACTAGCTCTTATTCCCAGTTGCATTGACCTTCCTTTAGGGACTAATTTAGAGTCTTCATCATAATTAATACTGCTGGTGGCCACATAATCCATCTCCACACTCTGCTAACCCACACATGTCATATTTCTCTGCAGTCAACATTCAAAAGCTGACATGGTTTGGAACTGAATTCCTCTTTCCCATGACCTACATGCACAGCATGTTTAGGTATTTTATGTGGATTGGGTTATGCTGAGGCAGTTAATAACAATAAGCGCTAACCTTAAGTGCATGTGTACTGGATGTCAGGTATTATGGTGAACTTTCTACCTGCATTACTTTCCTCCATCATAATGACAGCCCTATAAGTGGGTACTCAGAATTTTCTTGTTTCATTAAAGAAGAAATTGCAGATTAAATGGATTTACTCATATTGCAAGGTCACAGTCCCAGGAAATGACAACAGAATTTGAAAATCAAATAAGTCTGACTTCAGAATCTATGTTCACAGGCTCTGTGCATCTCCACTTCTCTATGAATATGCAAAAGTAAAAATGGAAGAGCATAGGGGATTCTTATTCTAAAATATTTTAATGGGCTAGGAATTTGTTTTAAATTTTATAATTTTGTGGTCATGACTTATCTTTGCTTTGTTTGAACATCTAAAGTGTTCCTGTTTTTATTTTTAAGAAATGGGAAATCTAACAATTAAATAACATTTCCTACTGTACTTTCCTTTAGAATCTTACTCTTGTTTTGCACATAAATTTGAAATTAAAACAAGAATATTATCTTCTGAAATCCATTGAATGGGGAAACAGTCACATCCAGCTGAACTTGCACCCCTCTCCAGAGAGCAGTGCTTTCTTGTAACTTAGTAAGAATGAAATACAGTTCATACTTCTGGAAAGTTTTCAGAGGGGGAAGAGAAGAGGAGACATAAGAACAGAAGAGGAAGAGGAAAAGAAAAAGAAAAAGAGGATGAAGAATGAAAAAAAATTAGGGAAGATGAAAATTTAAATAAAAACTTAGAGAAAAGGCTTAGAAGTCATTCAGTAAGGGACAGTTTCAAGTCTGGCTAGAACAAGTGAACCGTGTGCCTGTCTCCTGAGCGTAAAGGTTGAGACTCTGTCTCACCAAGAATTTGGAGACCCTTAGGGGCTTGAGCACACTCTCTCCCACATGTTGAACCTTGTCAGCGGCCATCTTGGTAGCCCCACCTTTCTTGTCTCTCACCCATGGCCTCACCTTCCCCCATAGCTAATGCCATATAGACCACCCACTCACAAAGTTCTCTTATTTGGCAAAACCCTAGGTCAAACCTATTGACCCTCCCTTCCTCCTAGCCTTCACCCCACCTTGTGACCTTTTGCTATATATGTGACACTTAAGCGTGAATAAATCGGAAGTTCCAGAAACATTCCCCAGGGTCTGTGCTTGACTCTGCGCCTCACCCTCTCCGGCCGGGAAAACCTCACATACACAACAACCAACAATTCAGTAATGACTAAAGACCAGCTTCTATCCATTCTACATTTTATTTGCAAACCATATATGGCATGCCTCAAACCATACACAGTTTACAGGAGAAAAGACAAGACACCATTCAGAAGCTGTCTTTATGATGTTTGATTTGAAAACAGCTCACTGGGTAAAAAATCTAAGGTTTAGGTCTCAAAAATCTGCAACATTTTGTGTAGGATTTAACACATAATACCTAAGGTTGCTGGAATCCTTTGGATAATTGAAGAAGGAATGTCCGAGTTGTTCCACAGCTGATTAGTGCAAATTGTGGATCAGGTTAAAAAGTGGCAGGATTTTTTATGAATATCTTTGTTGGATTCATTGCTACTGCCTGGGGCCCACTCTTGAATGTTATAAATTGACCATAAAGATAATTGTGTCACTCAAATATAATCAGATACAATAATCACAGGAATTAGTTGAACTGAGAGAGAGTTTAATTTAAAAAATTATTAACTGGGTACAAAACTGTTGAACATTTCCCTGTAAAGACATAGAAGACATCCAAGTCTCTGTGAAGTTAGCAAGTTGGCAAGTCATACCACCATGAAGACTGGGAGGCAAAGAGAAGAGTCTAGGGATACTTAGTGGAGGGAAAACTGGACCTCAGTTGTCAGAGAAGGCCCAGTGCTTAGCTCAAACTAGTGTTTCTCAGTGTAAAAGAGGAAGGGAAGCATGCATGGAGAACTCAGAGAAGATGGTGCAACTTGTCTTATTCTGAGATCTCTGAACCGAGAGTCTTGTGGAGCTGAGACACAAACCTCTGAGAAGAATGAGCCACCAGGTTGAAACTAGATGGCAGTTTAGCCAGAAAGGGACTCAATATATAAATGGAAATGCACAATGGGTTCAGACACTGCTACAAAAGTAATCGCTGCTACCAAAGAGAAGACACACCCCAGAATTATAAGAAACAAAGAATTTCTTCCTTCTACTGTCTAAGATTTCTCTTTGTGCCCTGCTATTTTCAGAACCTCACAGACAGGAGTAGGCAGAACAGAAATATGGCTGGCAAAGTGTCTGCCTTTCACAAAAAAGAACACAAGAGTGGCCTGAACTTGAAGGACAAGAGCTTGCCAACTGCGACAGCAGTAAAGGTTAAATTTTGAGGACATTCTTAACTGAATACCCGAGTTTTAGTGTGAATTTTAGTATAGCTTTGGGTCTAATATGACATTTACATATGATTGCACACTTAGCATTATTTTTGTTGCTATCATACAATGTGCTATTGGATGGGATTTTGGTAATAAGAAGTGTTGGAGGAAAAAGCATGTGTAAAATAAGGGGTAAAGAAGATTTAAATATATTGAGATTTAAATATATTAAGTATTGTAGTGATCATAGAAACAGGAATTTAAGGAGAGAAGATTCACATAATTTTTTAAAAGATGTTTTTTTTTCCATGTGAATTGTAAGCCAAGTATTGTGTTTTCTTTTTCTAAGTATTTTTAGAATTAGGAATTGTGATATAACTTTATTGATTTACTTTTTACTTATGACCCGCCACCAAGGCAGACAGATTCAGCATAGTCAGCCAAACACATCACAATGACCACAAGGTTCCAAGAAATACTATACAGTGGCCACCTAGTGGTACTCCATGCTGTGTAAATATGTACAGTTCCATCAACCTGGAAGTGAACAGTGGATTATTCCTTGTTCCAGCTCTTTTCCCTCTCCTGAGATATCTCTCAAGTATTTGCTCCATAGATTTTAATTCTGCTTTAAAGTTTTAGCACTCGTTCACATACTTATCATATGATTTTTTTTTTTTTGTAATACTGAATGCAGACTGTTTTCTTTTCCCTTTCTTAGGTGAGTGCTTGTGTTTCTAGTAAAGTGACTCTAAATTCTGTTTCTAACAATTAACAGGTTGG
>PVIR01020479.1:0-30570 GCA_004026965.1 Petromus typicus | reverse complement strand
AAAAAAAAAAAAAAAAAAAAAAAAAGAAATAATTTTCCAAGTGCACTACCATCATTAAAAGTGATATATTAATGAATTTAATTGAGATTAAATTACCAATGTTAGGGTGATTTTTGCTGAGAAAAATCTGAATCCAGGACAAAATAGTAGTAAGAATGTATAAGATGTTGCACACTGTTCATAATTATGTCCAAAGTGCCACAGTTACTAAGTATGCTAATTTGAAATTGTCTCAAGACAATGAAACTCAAGTGTCAAATAACTTATATTTGCAGACAAAATTTTATTTAGGAAAAGACGACTTTCTTGGGACAGAACCAACCAAGATAAAGAGGTAAACCCTGGCAAGAAGCCCAGATCTTTTCAAATCTTGAAAAAAAGCCAACTATCTCTTCCTATTTGGAACCTTGAGACCACAAAGAATGCATATGGATAGGTGGGCAAGGACTTCCCTCATCTCCCAAAGGGTTTTAATAAACCCTTTTAATGCAAAGTGATTCAAAATTGGGATGATTCTCAAGAGAATCATAGCTAAATGAGATTTTATTTTAAAATACTCAGAGATAAAAGCAATTCTCTAGCTTCTTTAGGCAAATTAAAAATGACCCTAAGAGAGACAAGGGAACGTAAGCAGGAGGAAAGTATAGCTTAAGTAAGAATATTTTAAGAACATTGGATTCCACACATGGAAGAAGGAAAGGTGAATACACTGCCAGACAGACTGATACTGAAGACACCATGAGGAGCAGAGCAGTGGGCCTTAGCAAAAGTAGTGACACAGGATGTCTCTAAGCGGGTCACGTGATTCTCAGGCATCCATGTGAGTCCTGCACGGTGCAGACGCCCACTAAACATGTAGCATGAGGACCCCTCACCCAGCCTCAGCAAGTAGTGTCCAAATTACATCACTGGAGAATCTGAGAGCTGAACCCCAAGCACCATCAACTTTTTACAAATAAGTTGCTAAATTTCCAAATGGTAAATATCCATATACACACAAATCAATTCTCTTCCTCTCTCTGTCTCGCTCCCTCCCTACCTCCCTCTCTCTCTCTCTCTCTCTCTCTCTCTCTCTCACTCACACACTCTCAGACATGTGCCTATATTGCTTCATCCCATACTTACTACTTCACATGTAGGAGTACCCTCTACAGTCAAATTCAAATTTATAGTTCAAGTAGCACTATGATAAGGTGATTAAATACATTATGGTTACTCTGTATATGATACTTAGTGAAGAAAAGAGTGTATTAAATAGGGAGTTCTTACCGATAAAAAGAAAGATAGTCTCATAAGGGTGAATTTTTAAAAGATGGCACAACAATGATTATAACAAAAGGCATAATTTGAAAGAAAAAAGGAAGAAGAATTTGCTTTCAGACCTGTTCCATTGATCAGTATAGGCTTGTTTAGATTTCTGCAAAGCTCTCTGTAACACTTAAATGTTTTATTGTATCCTGTTCATCAGGCTGTATAGAAGAAACAAACTGATTAGTCCTTTTTTGCAGTTTTAATCTATGCAAGATTAAAGAGGTTAAACTCTCTACAAAACGCTGGATAACTGCATCAACATATTACATAGCTACAACTTGCTAAATTCTCTTTTTTATATAATGTAGGGCTTGAAACTTCTGGAACAAGTCCAAAAATATTAGGGAATTACTTGCTTAGAGATATGGGAATATGTGAATGTGATGTGATTACTGAAATAGAAGTAAAATGCATTGTAATCTAATTGAACTAGTGTTTTCTGAGTAGTCTCTGTAGAAGTTAGGGAATTCATAGAAGTTATTTTACTTGAACTCTTGAGGTTAAATTATATGTGTCTCAAATTTCTCAGTATAATTTATGTCATGGTAATGGGCCAAGAACCCAGGGTCTTCACATTAAGCTATATACCCAGCCCTTTTTCATTTTTATTTATTTTGAGACAAAGTCTCACTAAGTTACTAAATTGTTAATGCTGGCCTTGAACTTGTGATCTGTGATAATTAATTGCTTTTTCAGCTTGAATAAGAAATGCCCAGCTAAATTGACTTAGCACAGTTCTGGGTGTGGAAGACCCACTCTGGGGAGGAAGACTGTCTCCAGAATGGCATAAAAGGAAACAAAGAAGACAGGCTCCTCCTTTTCCTTCAGTGGAGCTCCAGTCTTCATCTTTACCTTGGACATCATCGCCTGGTTTCCAGAGCAGACCCTTCAGCCTTATCGTTTCGACCCCCTGGCTTCTGATACAGATTCACACAGCACACGACACAGAGCTCCAGGCTTTAGACCAGATCCTTCAGATGGATCTCCAGTTTCCCAACAGATGTTTAGCACTCTTCCACAGCTGACTGCATGGCAGCCATTGTAAGGCTGTCTTATAACTTCTCACATATTTCTGCATTTTCCATTAAGTTTTTTCTCTAGGAAGCACTGACTGATATATGATCCTCTTGCCTTAGCTTACCAGAATGTTGAGGTTATAGGTGTGTGCCATCGTAACATGGTTTTTGGTATCAATTGGGTTGTGTTTTACAGTATTTTTAAAAATTTAATTGATTTTATTGGTACATTGTATATACAAATCATGATCACAGTTAACATTAAGAATTTTTACCAGTATAGTGCATGGCTTTATTCTCATTTTTTCCCATTCCCTTGCCCACCCTACAACCCCTTTGTCCCCTATACGCATAAGCTTTTTTTCCTTTTTTATCATTATATATTTTCCTTCCCCACATTACTTACTCCTACCACTTTTCCCTTTGAATATTTTTCTATTTCACAATAGCTACCATACACTTTGGAACTCATTTACATCTTTGATGGGATCTCATCCTATTAAAAAGCTTCTACATATCAAAAGAAAACACGATAGAGCGAAAAAAACAACTAACAATATGGTAAAAAAAAATTTACCAGCTATTTCCCAGACAAAGGGCTACTATCTAGAATACATAAAGAGATTTAAAAATATCAGCCCCCCAAATTTAAAAATCCAGTTCAAAAATGGACATCTGAAATGAACAGACACTTTTTAGAAGAAGAAGTAAAAGCAGCTAAGAAGCATATGAAGAAATGCTCAACATCATTAGTCATCTGAGAGATGCAGATGAAAACAATATTCTTAATTTTTTTTTTGTAAATGGACTGAAACAACACTGAAATAATAATTTCAATATACTGTGTGTCCCTTTTCTATTGCTGCAACAATGCTTTATGGCTAACAGACGTTTCACTAGCATAAACAACAATCATTATTGTTTATACATGAAGAATAACTGGTTGAGGTGACAGTCATTCTTGGAGGGCTCACTCAGTGTAGACACTTCTCTCCCTGTGGTTTGGACAGATGGGGTACTTCGGATGTACTATATGTGTGCTTTTATCTTTCTGATATGTTTTTATGACAAGGGTGTAGACACAAAGAAAAATAAACATAAAAGAAGCATAATGTATATTGAGACTATTGTTTGTTGTGACAAGATGTGCACAATATACCAGAAGTTACTGAAAGGAATATGTAAAATGAGTTAATAAATTCTCCCGTTACAGCGAGCTAAAAAGGACTGGAATAATGCTTGGAGGTTGGAAAAAGGTACATTTTCTACCTTATGCCAGTGGCTTGAAGCTACTACATTACCGTGTTCTACTCTGCGTTCTCTTGGAAGAATACTTTTTAAATTTCTGCAGCTGGTGACATTTAAGAAGGTTTCTCTCTGCCAGGTTGTAATAAATTGAACACTAAAAATGAAGCAACACTAACTTGGGACCACTTGAGACTATGGAAGACATTAAGTCCCTAATGACACAAAGGACAAATAATACACATTCAAGAGAATTCTTGCTGCCTCTCAATTCATGTTATTATTTGTCTTCAGCTATCTGAAAAGGAAGGGGACAGGCAGCAAGTCTAGTGGTGATGTACTATGGAGGACTTTAGTTCATTTAATGGACACAGCACTGGATAGTTTGGAGAAATTTTAATGTCTCACCCATGAACTATTAATTAGCACATTCCTACTAGGAATTTGGTCACCTCTGCTTCTCTGTGGATGTCTCAAGTTTAAATCTCAAGTCATTAAATTATGCAAAACCCTCACGTAGTACAAATATTTCTCTTCCAGTGTTCCTCATCTCTTTAACAAACTACCCTGTGCCCAGTGGAACTGGCCTCACTTCAGTTGATTTCCATCTCCTGTGGGTTTTTCAGCTTACACATCTCTCGAGTTTATTCTCTTTCCATGTACAACCACCTAATTTCAGGCCAGGACTGTTTGTGTGTGTGACTGGGATCACTGTCACAGCCTCCCGACTGGCCTCCTCCTCGATTTTAATTCCCTCCAGCTCTGTCTCTTTAAAACCTTTGATGAATTTTAAATGCCTTACAACAAAAACCAGATGCATTCACTTGGCCTGGGGAGCACCGTGAAGCGGCTGCCCCTTCCCTGCTCTGCCTCGTCTTTTCCCTTTGCCTCCTATTTAGCTGCTTGTGACCTCTTTCAGCAAGTCGTTGCCTCCTAGTTACTGCCGTGTCCTCACAACCTCGTCCTCAAACTCATCTGCTCTAAATTCCCATACTATCACCTGCTTCCCCCCCACACTCTTCTTTTCCTAGAGCATTTTCTGTCTGACCAGCTTACACTGGCTCTCAGCAAGGTAGAGGCTGCCATCAGCTCACACATGCATCTTTTTGGAAAATATGCACACATACACACACATCTTAGATTATAATGTTGGTGTCAAGTCCATAATTTTAAAATTATTATAATATCCTCTTGGAGCCTCACATGATGCCATGTAATGAATTAATGAATGCTTTATTATCAATTCAAATTTAAGAAATTTTCAAGCTCTTAACTTAGTTCTAAATCTGCAATAACACCTTTTTTGTTTATTCTTTCTTTACTTTTTCTGACTTTCATACTCTGAAAAGTTGTATACAGTGTATTTCTACTAATTTGGAAGTATAAACTACTCAGTAGGTATTTTCATTACTTATAACATCTGTGCTTTTTAAAAAAAGTTTGCTGCCATCTGATGGGATTTATGAAGACATCCATTTTTTTTTTAATCTCATGGGTTTCCTGTCAGAATTCACCCTAAAAACAGCCTGAGCAAGGATTTCACCACTGGAAAATAGTCACCTACAGGAGTACACAACATAACTGATCATCGCTGCCCAACCACTATGTGTTAAATAAATAAAAGATACATGAGATCATATCCATTTCTATTTCTGGTTGCTGTGAAATGGAGACATATTAAATATTCAAACCATTTTTCAGAAAATTATTCAAACAAGATAAATGTATCTTGGGAAGATTTTTTTAGTCTCGAGAGAACCACACAAGTTTAAAATGTCATTATTAGCAATGTTATGGTTTCACTCTAATTCCTGTAATCTCAATATCCAATTTCACTGGATTACTCACTTGATCATAGCTGGGGCTCTGTGCCCTGTCATTACAATGTATGATTATTATTCCTTCGTTCTACATGCAATGTTAAGTTTGAAATAAGACATGAGATTATAGATATTAGCAGTAACACCAATACTTTGAAAACAGTTTTGTTTAAGGAAAAATATTCTGATTTAGTGGCAAAATAAAATTCTAGGGAGCATGGTTGCACAAGGAATAATTTCAAAATCAACAAGGAAATATTTGTGTAGCTAACATTTATACAGCACTACATTTTAAACATTATATAGGCATTATCTTATTTAATTTTTGTAGTGTTTCTTGCACATAGTATTTCTATTTCATGGATGAAGACATCAAGGCACAAACAAGGCAAACAAATAACCCAAGTCCACTCAGCTGTCAGACCACAGAGCCTGCCCTTGAACCTACATTGTTCTGTCTACAAATCTTTTGTCAGCTACACTTTACCATTGCAAGGAGTTTGCAAGACAAACTATGAAGTTACTTCTGACATCAGCTTCATGTTTGAGAGGTTTGCCCAAACCATCATCGGTATTGACAGTTCACGATGAAAACTCACAGGATTCACTGACAGCTGCTATCATAACAGTGATGCCCTGCTACAGGGAAGAATCCAGATTTAAGTCAGCTGAGTGATGAAGCACATAAAGCAGAGTCCAGGATGATTCTAGCCAAGAAACTTCCATCGTCCTCACCCCATGGAGTCTAGAGACTCTATTACTCTATTACTCTTCAGGTATCAGTGTGTGACAGCATGTACAGGGCACTGCCAGCCAGGAAAGCTAACTCAAGTCTCGGTGCTTGGGATTTTACTGGGATTCCACTTTGTAGCCACAGTCAGTAGACTGCACACACAGTTGATCTCAGTCTCTACCTCAGTTACTATCATGTGACCCATAGCCCACACCCTAATTCATGCCACTGGTCTTCCTGGCATGGCTACCCACCTCCTGAAGACTATACAGGTGTGGCCAGACTCCATTCCAAATCATTCTGTCAAAGCATACAGTGTGATTCAGGTGCAAAGCAAACACTCTGCTGTCGGGCACAGCATTACAGGGGCCCAGAGATTATTTCCCAGTAACAGGCCAAAGGCTGGACCTCTTTGGGAAGGGCCAAATTCTTTGCCACGCAGCCATCCAGGGAAAAGAGGATGGAGTAGAGACACACAGAAAATAAAGATATATATGAAATATATATGTATTTTCAAATACTTCAGTGTAACTTGGAATAAAGACTGTTCTGTAGTTGTATGTCATTTAATGATGGATATACATATTGAGAAATGCTTCATAGAATGTCATAGAATTACTTACATGAAATTAGGAGGTGTAGCCTAATACACACCTAGAATGTACTGTGTATACACTATCTTCCTGTATATAGATATGGATGGTAGAGATATATCTTGCTGTGCACCTGGGCTATGTGGTATTAATATATATATAATTATTAATATAATTTATATATAATTATTAATGTTATATATATATATAAAGAGAGAGATATGCATGTATTATATGTGTGTGTATTCCTTAAGACCCATGATGAACAAAACATGAAATCATAGCAAACACAATAGAAAATAATGTAATCAAGAAATATGCTCAACACGAGATTATGAGACTGCTGCTGGTATAACATGGCATAGGGTTTTACAATAAACATTTTTATAAGTAGGGTTGTACAGCAACATCAAAGTACTGTATAGTGAATGTATATACCAATAACATCCATTTATTGTCTAGTATTATGTAGTGCACACAGCTGTATTGTTGGACTTTTCTGTGAGGGGCAGTGCAGCGGGTTTCCACCAGCATCAGTACAAACATGTGAATAATGCATTCCATCCCAACAATTCAGAGATCCCTAAAGGACAGAAATATTTAAGCCCCACTGTAATCTTAGGGGACACAGGTCGGGAAGCATATAGGTAGTTTGTTGACCATGGAGGTAGATCTGCATGGCCCATGACCATACACTCCTCTAGCCAAAAAGTCAGATGAATTAGCGAATGTGAGAAGTCTCAGGTGAAAGGCGTGTGTTATGGCCATGTTTCAGATATGGGCCGTGCAGCTTATACCAAAAGACATAATTGTAGGATGTGATAAAAGCACAGGGGTCATTATTTGAGGAGGAAAATCTGCTTGGTTTATAGTTTTATTAGAGGCTTTTAGTTGTTTTCAGTCTTAAAAATTGTTAGCCATTATCTGACTAGGAACAGTTAACTCCTGGAGCCTTTTGCTAAGAGTAGTTTTGATTTCTTAAAGATTGTGGATGACATTTTAGAAAAGAACAGTCTAACAGAGCCAAAATAAAAGCTTTCTAAAGAGAATTTTATCCTTTGGCGTTACCAAGAGAGCTCCCCCACCAAAAATAAAAATGAGTTCTGCTATTAGATACAAAGGCTCCTGTCATTTCTTTTTATACAGCTGCTCAGCTTTATCTAGTATAAAGTAAAACAGAAAGAAGCAACATCAGATATCCAAGTGAGCTTTATGTGTGCATATTAATTCTGTTTGTCTCATGATTTATTTTCTGTTTGTATCATTGGAAATCAGTGAATCAGGTGAGCAGTACCCTTGGTATCGGATCCTCCATTGTTAAACTCCCGTTGTCCTTCCCTTGCCCTCTAATGTGTTCTCTCAAAGGTCCCCTTTTTAGTGTCCTAAAAGTCAAAGATCTCTTCTAATTTGGGGGTTCCTCTGGAATAGGGGAAAATCTGTTATCAGGATGGATTAGCATTATGCATTAGGTCTCTTCCTAGGAGCATTTGCAATTAAAAAACAATGTCATGCAAAGAATTTTCTGTGAAATTTTCTAATTGTATTTACCACAGTGGGTATATTAATTAGGACACGCAAAGCTCTACTGAAGTAATGAATCTCCAGATCTCAGAAGTTTGACCCTGCAGAGGAAGAGACTTCATTTTAAACATGATCTAACAGTTAACAGGGCTTCTTCCACTTGTCTTCCTTCCCAGGGCTGACTTACTCCACAACACTGACATCTTGCAATTCTTGACTTCTAGCAATATGGACTTAAGACAGAGAAAGAACATAACAGGTAACTTTAATTTCCTGGAGCTGGAGGCAATACAACACTTCTATTTATGTAACATTGATTAGAGTCCATCATAGATAAGCGTGACAGGGAGGAAATATAGAGAACAAAATGAGATATGCTTAGGGAAAAGAGGAAACTTCAGAAGCAACAAATCATGCTAGCAGAGAAATAGTGGCTCCAATACATAAAATTGAAGAGCTCAGCAGAGCATCGATGCAAAAATTTCTTCCCTTGAAATTATTTTACTTTAAACTCTATTTTAAAATTTTGAATTTAAATTTTTTACTGACACATAAAAACAATGTACACATGGGGTATCATATGATGTTTTGATACATGTGTACAATATGTATTGTTCAAATATGGTTAAACATATAGATCTCACAATTTATCATCTCTTTATGGTGAACACATTTAATGTTTTTTCTCTTGGATCTTGGAAATACAAAATAAATTATCATTAGCATAAGTCACGCTCCTGTAAAACATACAGCACATCAGAGTTTCATGCTTCTTTTGAATGATAACTCAGTGCTCTTTCTGTGCTGACCAAAGTCATTCAGATTGTGTTTTGAAGAATGACAAAAAAGAGATAAATTTGTGTGTGGTAAAAGCTGGGTTGTAGTTTGCCATGGAGTTGGTTTTATCTCTTTCAAAACTTACAGTTTGGGCTGAGGATTTAGTTCAGTGGTTCTGATGCCTGCCTTGCAAGCACAAGGTCCCAGGTTCCATCCCCAGTAACCACATACAACAATGCCAGACATGGTGACTCACGCCCACCAGCAATCAGTACCACATACCACAGTGCCCAGCTTGGTGGCTCATATCTGCAGCCCTAGCACTGGGCAGGCAGAGGCAGGAAGATTGTTGAGTCTGAGGCAGAGTTCAGGACCAGCCTGAACTGCAAAGCTAGACCTTGTATAAAAAAGAGAGAGGGAGAGAGAGAGAGAGAGAGAGAGAGAGATAGGTCTAGCTTTAGTCTTTGGCAGGTTAAATCCCATTTTTCCCAGCAACATTTGTTTAAGAGGCTATCTTTCCTGCATGGAGGGTTTTTGGCTCCTTTGCCAAAGATAAGGTGCCTTAGTGTATCTGGCATTATTTCTGGATCTTCTAATCTACTTCACTGATCTTCAAGTATGTTACTTTGCCAGTACCATGCAGTTATTATCACAGTGGCTTTGTAGTATAGTTTCAAGTTGGGGATTGTAATACCCCTCACTATGTCCTTGTTGCTTAGAATTGCTTTCGATATACTGTTGGGAATTCAATGGGGATTGCATTAAGTCTATATTGTAGTTGTGAGTGTATAGCCATTTTGACGATATTGGTAGAAGGGGAATTTTGGAAAAGCTGTGAATAGCATAAGGGTAGTCTAGGAATAGCAATAGTCTAGACTGGTGTGTTGATCCAGTGAAATTGGTTTTGAAAAATACATTGACTCTCCTGAATGTTGAACCAGGGAGTATGGAACATTCTTAATAAATGGATAGTCACTGCTCATTTGTGAGAGGGACAATCATAGTACAGTGCAGAGTGATATTTTTTAGGAAAGATATAACTGAAGACATTATACCAAAAAATTCAGATAGAGACCATGTGGGCAGCTTCAAGGCACTACAGTATTTACGATGGATTGCCAAAAATTAAACTTATTTTAAAATTTAACCTGAGAGCACAAAGTTATTATTTTTATTAGACGATTTTTAAAAAATTGAGTCCATTGGTACATTTTAGGTGTACATAATGATTGTATTCAACATAGGGAATTTGTACATGTACCTGATATATCTTGATTCTTATTTTTTTCCCACTCCCCTCCTTTCAACCCCTTTTTCCCTCCTCATTTGCAAAGGTCTGTTTCCATTCCTTCCTTCTTTTTTCATTTTCTTCTTTTATCTTCCTTTCTTTCCCTCTCCTCTCTCCCTAGCTCCCCTTCCCACTGGAACATTTTCTATTGTAAAATACGAAGAAATAAACCCAGAATTGTCTCAAGTTTTTCCTTCTTTGTGACTTATTAGTACTCCATTAAAACGGATTTTGCACAAAGGACCACTACTCAGCCATAAAAAGAAAATATTTGAGTCATTTGTAGGAAAACGAATCAATTTGGAAACCATAATACTAAGTGAAATAAGTAAGTCACGAAAGGTTAAATATCACATAGTTTCTCTAATACAAGAGACCCATCATATTAAAAATTTACCAAGCAAAATAAAACATGATAGGAGGCTATCAGGGAGATCTTTTGCAGATGGAAAAAAGGGCCTAGGGATAGAAAGTATACGTTATGCATCACAAAAAGAGCAAAATAAAATAAACTGATGGGCAGACCACATGGAGATGGAAAAGGGAAAGAGGAGAGGGCAGGGAACCAGGAGATAGGGTGCAGATGTGATAAATATGTCCCCAAATCCCGAGCGGAATGGAGTTGCTATATATGGCAAACATACTGACAAAAATTAAGAGACAGATTATGACCTCCCATTACCTGTTACTCTGTACATTCTCAAAAGTTGAAGAATCCTAAAACAGATATGTAAAATATTAGCAAATGTAGCTAAAACAAAAACTGAAGTTCTCTTGACTTCATTATTTAGTATAATAATAATAAAACAGTCCTAAAGTAAGAAAAAAAAGCCTAAAGGTTTCTAGAAATACAGATGCCGACATGTCACATTAGAGCTCAGTTGCACCACAGCTGTTAGGTGTGAAAAACCACCGGTTTCTATTAGGTGCTTGGTAAAAAAAAAAATGGATGCTTAAAAAGTAGTGATGTATGTTCTGTGGTCATCTATACACCGTGCCGCACGCAGATGATTTAACTGGCTCTGGTCAGCACTTCCGTCCCTTCCGGAAGCGACTCACCCGGGTCAGGAGCTCACGGTTCTAACGCCTCTGCCTCTCCGCGTGTTCTTTTCTGTCCCAGGTCAACAGTGAGCTAGCACGAGAAGCGCCGACATCACAGGCAAGCGTAGTGCTTCTAACACAATAAATTCTCCCAGAGAATCTGAGGGCTTATTAATGTTGGAGCTAAAACTTTCTTGAAGATGATATTTATGCAATCTATAATTACATAATATATTTATGTGTAATAAGAATTCTTTGTGTTTGTTTAATTTAAATATAGTGCTGTACTTTAAATTCCATCAAATACAATTAACATGCCAGAAACATACACCGAGGCATTTCTACTTTTCCCACGCTCTACGCGCTCGGCCTGACTTTCCCAAAAGTGCGTGCACAGCAGTTTACGCAGCATGAATAAAAGAGACGGTTTGACTTAAATGATCATACCTGAGATTTCAATACTTATGCAGCTAATTAGTTAGGTGACCTTAGTGCCTAGTTCGAACTTCTTATATATGCGCGTTTGCGTGCACGGGCATACACACACACACACACACACACACACACACACACACACACACACACACACCAACAACGGGAGCTTTTTTGTCCTAAAAACATTCATGACAGAAATTTGCTACAATCTTATGAAAGCTGAATGTGAAAGATTTTTTTATAGGCACTAAGAAGATGAAACTAAGGGAAATCCTTAAGTGAGATCTGTGTCTGTGTGTGTTACTTGATATTTGTGAACCCATTGTGCAGAGTTATAATTTACACAGTGTACATATCTTACTTTGTTAAGATCACTTAAAAAATTTCCATGTTAATTTACTTGTTGATCAATTGCTTTTTAGAAAGTGTGTAGTAAACCACCTCCCTATATTGTATTTCCCTCATCAACTGCTGCATAACAAATCATCCCGAAATACAGCAGCATAGAAGCGCTCGGAGCAGGTGGCATGGGCAGTGCTGCTCTCTCACCTGAGCTCAGTGCAGTCAACAGCTGGCTTTGGTTGGATGACTGGGCCTGTCTTTTCACACAGTCTTCCATGCCAGCTTACCCACAGCATGGTCTCAGGGTTTCCAGGGCCAAATCTCAGTGCTCAAGCACATATCAAATAACTACTAGAACTGTATTTGCTGATGTCTTACTGACCAAAGTAAAGCCCATGGCTAAAGCCGGAGGTCATGTGGGAGACCATCACAGAGAGCAGGATTTTCGGGAGATGACACTCATTGAGAGTTAACCTTTAACTATTTACCATAGCCGTTTGTCTGTTTGAGCAAACTGGCAGATAATATTGTATGATGTGTGGAGTGCTGTGAAGAACTTCGCTGCCTTTCTTTTATTAGCACAGAAACTACAATCAGAATTTTATTCCATTGAATTAAAGCCGTGGTTCTCTACTGGAATTCATTGCAGATTTACTGTAGGGTTTTCTCAAAAGACTTGGCTCCCTGTGCAGAGCAGCCAAATCAAATCAGTCCATAGTTGATTCCAGTGCGCACACACAAGACTGTGGAGCTGCATATTCTGCTTCCAGAAAGGATGGATTAGCTCACGCAAGAGCGCAGCATGAGTGGATACCCATGCTCGAGGGGCAAAATTACTGAACAGGGGAAGTAACTGAGTTTTTCGTATTCCTTCTTTGTTAGTCTTGTAGAAATGTTCTTGCTCCTCAGGTTGGGATGTTGGGATTTTTGCAAGTGATTAGTTTGCTCCCCAGTTTCTCAATAAAAACTGAGGGAAATCGAGCTTCATTTTAATATCCAGATACCAAGAATTTTATATATATGCATATATAATATATTATATTATTATATAATATAAATACATATTATATATTATATATTCACATATTATATATAAATATATTATATATTATTATATGTGAATATATTTATGTATTATTATATATAAATATATATTATATATTATTATATATAATAAATACGTGTGTGTGTGTATGAAACCATTACAGTAATTTTAAATGAGCACCACCAGGTACATCAAAAGAGTTCTTTTTTCATGCAGTTAGGTGTTACGCTTGTTGAAGAGAATAGATATAGATTAGCACATAATATAAGTAATTTATTCATTTAAAATATAAAAACTATTGCTTGGGGATAACACATACTAATGAAATATTCATTGGGAAATGAAACACTCAATTTAATACCAAGTTTAAATACAATCTTCCTTAATTCAACTCATTTGTCATTTGAAGTGGAATAAAGTGATTCACTGTGCACCTTTTCTTAGTGTTCTCTCTGAGGGCTGGAGCAGCATGCTGGCTTTCCTACTCTGCTAGCTGAGTGTTCAGTACTGTCCTTCTAACTTCCTTACTTCCTCTTTACCTCTTGGCAAAAGCAGGGGAGGAAATAACAGCCCTCATTCTGACTTTCCAGGCCTCAAGTTGAGAAAGCAATTCATTCAAACCACCTCTTCTTTTCTTTAAAAAAAAATGCTTCTATTGGTACATGTAATTGTTATAAATGTTAACTTCAATCAGGTGATTAAAATTATCCATTAACCACTCAAACAGGCACCTGGATTCTTTTGAAGCAGTTCTATTTTTTAAGGGCTACAACCCATTTTTATTTTTCGCCACCTCTTTTGAAATTCATTTAAAAATAACTGTTTCCAAATGAGAAGGTAAAGTCATTGCTGAATGCACTGGATGATGCAATTGGAGACAGGAAAAGCCGAGGGCTTTTCGTATTTGCATGGCTCAATCATAACACAGATCACATACATGAGTGTTGAGTAGAGAAATAGCACTGATTTGACTCATAACAGTAGGTCTGTAATTCTAGCCTTGTCATCAATTATTTGGGAAGTCTCAAACATATCATTTCACCATGTGAGGCTTTATTTTCCACACAGTAAAATAGGATGGTGGTATGCTAGACTTTTTCTAAAGTGATTGCTAGGTCTAAATAGTCAACAACTCTGGGCACACTGCTTTTCTTGGTACTGATTTGATTCAGCTTCCTGTTTGAAGTCATAAATATTTTGATAACCTTCCCCATCAGTCAGTGGAATCTAAATTTCCTTTAAGAAGTGTTGCATGAATGTTTTAAGGAAATGGAGAGACTGGAGATTGTTTGTGGAGCAGGAACTTGAGCGTCCATGCAGTAATTTCAGCCTTTTCTTCTGGAAACTGACTGTGTAAACCTCTGTGGGGTTATACACTCCCCAGGGGTTTTCTTATAAATTACCACGATTGGACAGTTCAGGACCCTACACATTGACCAGACCAGATAGCTTGGCAAATTATTTATAGTTGTATTCTCTGAGGCAGCTGCAACCCTTTCACCATCCAGCAAAGCATTCTAAGTGCAGAAAATGAAAGCAACCCATTACTGACTAGAAGCCATTTCAAACTGCTCTGAGACTGGACATCTCAAACTTTAACATGCACAAAACAGCTGGGGATCTTGTTAAGATGCACACCCTGACTTAGTGCACCTCGGTGAGGTCTGGGTGTCCCCCGGGCCAAACGCAGAACTTTGAGGAATGCAAGGCACTGAGAGACTGGACAAAATACCTGTGGGTTTTCTAACAATGACGATTCAGTTTGCCCATGATAAAGATAGATAGGCTGGGTGCTAGTTCCAAATCGCACTACCTAAACAAAAGAAGGGTTTCTTTCCAAACGGCACATCGATAGCATGGCATATTTCAGCTTTAAATATTCATGACTTGTCTCCTTCTTGTTTCTTCCCAGCATTTTGACATTTACTTAAGTAATTACCGTCGCTAATAAATGGCAGCCCTTATTTTTGTCCTTTGTAAATCCCGTATGTTATTATTCAGGCCTTTGTTCTGCCTCCACTCTTGGAAACCGCCTTTATCGGGCTTGCCAGGTGGGTTCTGCACATATTTGGAATTAATCTCTACGGCCCATCAGAGTGTAGCCAACTTCATTTAATCTAGGAAAGAAAAGTAGGAGGGAGACAGTGGCTAGAAGGGAGCCCGGAGCTGGGGGAGAGATGGGGCCTGATGACCACGCAGCTCACACTGACTGCACAAGACACAAAAGCTGCTTTCTGCTCACGTCTCCTTACACGTGGCAATACCAGAATCTCAGGGTGTTTAATTTGCTGCAGAACTGTCTTCTAGACATGCAGATTGACGTGTTACCTTCACACAGCCTTTTGTTCTCAAGAGAATCTGGATTATAAAATATTTCAGAGCAAATCATTTTCCTCTCTTATTGTGAGTCCACGTGGGACTTGCTTTGTAGGAGTGCTCAAAAGGAAAGGGTGGTGGTGTGTGCTCCTAATTGTACTAAGACCTCTAAATATATTATTACTATAATAAGCCCACTCAGTGTAGTTAACACATAGCCAGTTATGTATGAACCACAAATGAATGGCTGTTTTTTCTTTCATTAAGAGGAAAAAGTCATTTTCAGATTAAGAAATGGTTCATTTTTTAATGAAAATTCTTTTGGTTCTTCCCACAGAAATAAATCATCAAAGCTCTCAATAATGCAGCAAATATTTTATATTTGTGCACTTTTAAAATAAAAATTGAGGTAATTTTTAAAATCAATCAATTAGTCTTCCCCAAGGTCAAATGTATTTGAGTATTAGCATGCTGCTGCACAGTACAGGGACCTGAGAGAACAAGAATTGATCAGCAAAGTTTGAAATGTTGATAGAGACCTTGAGGAAGGCAATAAATGAATAGTTTACATGTTGATTTTTGAGCCCTGAAAAACAAGAAGAGTCAACTAATGTAATGTGATATCTGAGTGAGAAGCTGCTGCTTCTATGGTGTCCATCATGGCTGCAAGTGTTTGGGGAGAAATTTCAAATTGCAAAGAAAGATCTTTTGAGAAAATATCTCTAGTGCTCGCTTCGGCAGCACATATGCTAAAATTGGAACGATACAGAGAAGATTAGCATGGCCTCTGCGCAAGGATGACGTGCAAATTCGTGAAGCATTCCATATTTTTTGGATAAAAAAGCTGTGGTTCTTCTACAGAATGGAGTATTACTCTGTCATTAAAAAGGGTGAGTTTGAATCATTTCTACTTAAATGGACATACCTTGAGGATATCCTCATAAGTGAAATAAATAGGGCACAGATAGGTACATATCGCATCTTTTCTCTGGTATGAGAAAATAAAGATGTAAAGGAGTCCTAGAATTGTATGTTGTATATTGTGGAATAGAAAATGCTCAATGTAAAATAGGAAGAAGGGGGGAAAATGATGAGATTGTAACAAAAAAGTAAGGAAACAAATTTTATGTATATGGGGAGGGCGGTAGGGTGGGTAGGGCTATGGGAAAAAATGAGAATTAAATTGTGTCTTATACTGGTACAAATCACCGTTATGGAGTGCAATCATGATGAGTATATGTAATGTACCAATAAAGATAAAAAAAAGAAAAGAAAATATCTCTAATATCATGAGTATACACTGCTTTTTCTCCCAACAGGCACTGTACTTTCTTTTTTTTAAATTGAAATCTTTATTGGTACATTACATATATACATCATGATTGCATTCAACAATGAGAATTTGTGCCAGTTTATGACACAACTTAATTCTCATTTTTTCCCATAACCTTGCCCACCCTACCACCACACCCCCCATATACATAAACTTTGTTTCCTTTCTTTTTTTATAATCTCATTATTTTTCCCCCTTCACTCCATTATGCTTTGAGTGTTTTCTATTTTACAATATATAACATACATTCTAGAACTCATTTATATCTTTATTTTCTCATACCAGAGAAAAGATACGATACTTACACATCTGTGACCTATTTATTTCACTTATGAGGATGTCCTCAAGGTACACCCATTTAGGTATAAATGATTCAAACTTATCATTTTTTATGGCAGAGTAATACTCCATTCTGTAGAAGAACCACAGATTTTTTATCCATTCTCCACTTGATGGACATTTGAGTTGTTTCCAAGATTTAGCAATCACAAACTGAGCTGCTATAAACATAGGTGCACATATGTCGCTGTGATATGAATCTTTTAATTTTTGTGTGTATATACCTACCAGAGTGATGGCTGGGTCAAATGGGGCCTCCAGTCCTAGCTTTCTGAGGAATTTCCAAACTGTCCTCCACAGGGGTTGTACGAGTCTACATTCCCACCAACAGTGGAGAAGGGTTCCTTCTTCTCCACATCCTCGCCAACATTTGCTGTTGGCTGAATCTGAAATGGCAGCCATTCTATGTGGAGTGAGATGAAATCTCAGTGTTGTTTTCATCTGCATCTCTCGGATGACTAATGATGTTGAGCATTTCTTCATATGTTTCTTAGCTGCTCTTACTTCTTCTTCTGAAAAGTGTCTGTTCATTTCAGATGCCCATTTTTGAATTGGGTCTTTAAATTTGGGTGGATTGATTTTTTTGAGTCCTTTATATATTCTAGATAGTAACCCTTTGTCTGAGAGGCGGCTGGTGAAGATTCTTTTCCATATTGTTGGTTGCCTTTTCGCTTTGCTGGTGGTTTCTTTTGCTGTGCAGAAACCTCTCAATAGGATCAGATCCGATTTATCAATTTCTTTTACCAGTCCTTGTGTGCTTTCTTCTTTTCCAAAGAGACAAAGAAAGCAATCCCACAGGCGGCTTTTAATATGTACTTCAGTATTGTCAAGTTGGAGTGTCCTTATGCAGTAGGCTGTAAAAACTTCCAATCCCGTTGTAAGTGGCAGAATAATACATACGTGTAACACACACACACACACACACACACACACACACACACACACACACACTTTTCTCTCAGCACGTTACGATTCTTCCAAGCCTTCCTCCTTTGGGATTTGCCAAGTAGGTAGGCTGTGCGATGTCAGAGAAGCAGGCCTGCCTTGCTCAGAGGGAGGGCGGGCTCTCTGTGGGGTGTGCTGACGGCTCTCTGTGGAATGACCTCAGTGCTGATGCTCTGACTGCCCCCTTTGGGACACAAATCTATCTTGACACACATCTGCAGGGGAAAAAGCAGCTTACAATTTCATCTACTTAAAAGCAGCCTTTTTTGGCAGCCTCTGGGCCACTTCAGGTGAGGTCAGCACCCGCGTGTTTCTGAACACGCAGGGCAGAGAAGGACATGGGGCTACTTGCTAAGGCTACCTTTTACTTGGCTCATTTCTGTGATTCTTTGAGAGTTGCACTTCTGAGTCTTCTCTCCCTTAGAACTTCTCAGTTCTTGAAAGACCTTAAATTGAGTATGTCTACTTCCTCTTGTGTGGCAGAGGCTACTTATACCTGCTTAAATGAGTTTAATTTTTTCCTTTGACTCAAATAATCAGGCAAGATATTTTGTTTTCTTTCCAGAGGGAGTTCTATTTAGTGGCATTTCTCACCTTTCAGATTTGGCTCCACCAGTCGGTGAAGTAGTCAGTGATCAGGATGGTATCATGAAGTACTAGCTTGGTACTTACAGCCATCTTTAATGCAGTGTTGCAACTGTATACGTAGGGAAGTGAGCAATTAGTAACATTTTACTCAGTGATGTCTCTCTGTCATAAACATACTAATATTGAAGAAAATTATACTGGAAAAATAATTTCTTTAAAATTTCTCTCTAATATTAACTCCTAATACTAGTGAAATCACATTCATTCCATACTCACAATCCATTTTACCAGTGAGGGAAATAAAAAAGATTAGAGACCAGGGATCTTATAAAATTTAGAAGTCATACGTTTTGTGTCTATTCCACAAATGGAATTATACCATTGATTCATGTTAAACTTTCCTCTTCCCACTCCCAAATGATACTTTAGGAAGAGAACTATAGTCCAGATTGTCATGTATTTTCTTTATGGTCCCTTTAAAGAGATTCTTGCCTGTTTATAAGTCATGAAAATTGTGTCCTACACTTCCTTCTTTCTTTCTACTTTTACACTTATATTTATTATCTATCTGAAGATAATTTGGGGGCTGGTGAAAAGGCAGAAGGTTAAAAGTAGGTTTACTTTTCAAATATTTAAATAATTCAACACTATCTATTGAAAGATCACAACTTCTCTCATTGCACTGCAAAGTCAATTGTGTCATAAATCATGTGTGCATTGCTAGTGTGTTTCTGGACTCTATTTTATTCCACTGGCCAATTTGTCTATTTTTGCACTGCTGCCTTATAGACTTAATTACTATAACTTTATAATATCACATTCGCCAGTGACACCTGCCTGTGCCCTTCCTTGTTCCATGTGTAGCCACTCATGACTGGGCTGATCTTCAGTCCTTTCAAGATTCAGTCTTCTCTCCTCTTGAAAGCTGCCCTAGTGCCTTCCACTGTGGGACATTTTAAAATGTCTGCCATTGATGGCATCCACTCTATGCATCAATCCATTAAAGTGTTGAAATCAGAAATTGTTTGTCTGCCATATGAAGAAGATTTGACTGCCTCCTCCTTCTGCTGGCCTATCTTTTGTCTCTACTGTGGGCTCTAGGGCAAGATTATCTTTATCTCCTTCTCTCCTCTACTTAACACTTCATGGATGATAACTCAGGCTAAATGAGTAACTGAGTGAATAATCTCTGTGCACATGTAGTGAGTATTTACATCTTCTTGAGATGTGTGTGTCTTAGCTTCCTAGAAATAAACAACAAAAGTAGATTATTCACTTATATGGTTTTAGTCTATTTTAGATATTTTACGTATCTCCTGACTGAACTCTGGTTAAGAAATTCTCTTTTTTAGATAAAAGAAATGTAAAATTCTTCAGAGGAGAAAATTACTTAAATTGGAAGCATTACTTTGATTTTTAAAAATCAGTTGCCTAGTAAAACCTCTTTACTTGATTTCAGGAAGAGACTAAGTATTTCTACATCTATTATATCTCATACCACTTTGGTTTCCTTGAAATTGCCTATTGAGAGTAATAAAAAAAAATAGGACAAATTCTGACTGTCCCTGGATGGATACAAAAAGTATCCATGTCTGGACTGCCTTTGAGAGGCCACTTGGCAGACACACATGAGCCGTTCCTGCCTGACAGCTATCTACCCTGACCTGAGGGTCCGTCTTCTCTCCCCCCTCCTCCCCATCCCAGCCCAAAGACAAGTTCCGTTTGGTTCATTCATTGACAAAAGGAA
The DNA here is from genome assembly GCA_004026965.1 of Petromus typicus. NCBI lineage: Eukaryota > Metazoa > Chordata > Mammalia > Rodentia > Petromuridae > Petromus > Petromus typicus. The sequence continues at coordinate 10,135 of PVIR01020479.1, read as the reverse complement.
AATAGACATTCTAGGTGGTAAAAGCACCTAGGGTAGTTTTAGACAGTTTATGATGTTCTCAACACTAACTTTCACTGCCTGTGCATGGGTAGCTAAGTGGCTGGGCACACTACGGAATTAAAGACACTCATTTACATGTGCTCCCATATTGTGCACCTAAAACCTTAAGATTTGGTTTAAAACTTCATGTAATGTACATTTTTTGGTCATTGATTCTCTTCTTTCCTAACAATTATTTAATAATTTTAAATAATATGTATTTAATTACAGAAACAATAGATACTGTTTAAATAAAATGAGTGAAATTATCTCTAATCTCAACAATATTTAAGTTGTCCATAAGTTGAACCTCCATAGAAAACTACTATTGAAAAAAATAATATATAAAACCTGCATGTGTACATATGCTTAAAAACATTTATGCTTTTATTAAAATATAAAAATTTTGAATGTTTGTTAACCTGATATTTTACTCTATATTCTACACTAAATGTTACTATTTCCTTAGTTGTTAATTATTCTTACACAACTTATTTTAACAGCATAATTATATTCTATTGTGTGATTACATAATAATTTAGTCCTTTTTGTTACATATTTGGGCTCTTTCCAATCTCTTTCTTGATAAACCTCATTTTAGCAAATGTCCACATAGCCATAGATTTTTAATGGTATATAGTTCTCTCCTCACATATAGTCCTTAGAGTAAATTCCTAGAGGTAGATTAGCCAGATCAAAAGATCTACAAAATTCAGGTTTAGTTTTCTCATGTGCATTGCTAAATTGCCTTGGCTGCACTTCCTGAGTTAAATCTGCTTGTTTTCCTGCTATAAGATATGTGTCTTGTGAGCTTCTCCACTCTTTTATTCACTTCCTAGGATCTCTGGGAACCCCTAGGGACACGAGATTTTATGAGCTGTGGTTGTGCTATATGCTCACCTGTGAAGCACAGCAGAAGCCATGTTAGACACACATCTCGCTGTGGCTCATCTGTACAGAGACTCCCCCTTTAAGAATTCCTTGTGGCCCCTTGAGAAATAACCAGCCCCACATTTCAAATCTCAAGTCAAATGTCATGCCAGCAATAGGAAAAGAGCATACTGTTGGGATTTATTTTTTGATAAGTCCAGTTGAAGTATCCGCCAATAGCAAACTTCTTATCTATTCTTGACAATTGTCTTTTTTACTGAAACATTTCACAAATGTTAAAGTTCTTGCAATATTTGTCACACCTACACTGCCAAAAATGCCACTGCAAAGATTGGAGTGTATGGTGCTTACGTCACATTTGAACAGGAATACTAGCACATTATTCAGGTGGCCATCTCTCCATTACTAATTTTAGCAGGGCAGAGACAATCAGTAAACACTGACTGAAAGCTGAATAGAGAAGTGAAGGGATACTGTCAGTGATTCTTGATGTAGAGATTTATGTACAGTTGCTCTATGTTAGACTCCAGCCACAGCCATTTCTTTGCTGCATTCTTTTTTAATTAATTTCATTTTTATATTTTATATACACATTATGATCACATTCAATATTGAGAATTTGGACCAGTACATGATATGACTTACTTCTCTTTTTTTCCTCATTTCCTTGCCCTCCCTACATCCCCCACCTCCTACACACATAAGTTTTGTTTCACTTTCTTACCATCACATTTTTTGCTGCGTTTTTTAGAAGTCTCACTTAACTCTGTAAGAAGATATGAACAGAATTAGAGATGTGAGTCGGAAAGGGTAAGACCAATCATTATAAATACACGGTTCTGTCTATTAGTTGTGAATAAATCGAGTGGGACGACCTGATTAGGGCTGCAAAGTTTGAATAATGATGATAACTCTAATTAATTCTGGAATTTTGAGTGCTAAGTTGTTTTAAGAGATCAGATTAGCAACAAGTTTGGCAATAGTCTATCCTTATTGTGGGAGTCAGAAATCTCTTTGGAACACTAATCTTTCTCTCTCTCTCTCTTACCTTTCTCCTTCTTAAAGGACCTATCGAAAACATTTTTTGTTTAGAAAAAATTCTATACTATCTATTTCTGCATAACAAACTATCACCAAATTTAGTATCTTCAAACAAAATGCACTTATCACATGGTTTTTGTGGCCAAGTGCCCATATACAGCCTACAGGGCCTATTGTATCAGGTTCCCCCAAAATAGTGACTGAATACTCTGAATACTCAAAGATATGGAGAAACCAAATAGAATCATGATTGTGCTGCTTGTAGGCACATGGAATGGAGGAGCCACTCAGGAAAAAGTTTCTTACCAAACTAAACTTGCAATAATACAATCCAGAAATTGTGTGCTTGAGGGTTTATACAAAGAAAAGGGAAATTTTTATTCCCTAAAAAAATCTATGTACAGGGTCAGGGATTTAGCTCAGTGGTTCCGGCGCCTGTCTTGCAAGTGCAAGGACCCTGGTTCAGTCCCCCGGTAACCACATACAACAATGCTGGGCATGGAGACTCACACCCAGCAGCAGCCAGTATCACATATCACAGTGTCAGGTGTGGTGGCTTTTGCCTGTAATCCCAGCACTTGGGAGGCAGAGGCAGGAGGATTGCTGTGATGTGAATTTGAAGCTAAGCTCAGGGCCAGCCTGAACTACAAAGCGAGACCCTGTCTCACACATACACACACACAAAAATCTATGTACAAACTTTGAAAGCAGATTTATTCATAATAACCCCAAATCAGAACCAAAACAGATGTTCTGCAAAAGGTTGAATGTTTTAACAAAGTGTGGTTCACTTGCACCATACAATATCACCCAGCAAGAAAAAGACTAGGGTACTGACACAGTGACTTTGATGAATCTCCTGAGAAGTATGCTGAACAAAAAATCAAAACCCAAAAGTCCACATATTGCATGACTTCATTTATGTAGTATTCATCACGTAATAAAATCATAGCATGGGAAATAAAGGTAAGTCGCAAATGCAGTGAATGCTGCTGCTAAGTGCCATATGTGAAAAGCAGACCTGTAAGAACGTTATGGTGTGGTTGGGTAACACAATGATTCCTTGGTTCATAAACTTAATTGGTTCCATAACTTTCGTGAAGCTGGCCATGACTGTGTTAGTCACCTGATGTGAAGTTTCCAAACAGAAGTAAATTTTTGCTGAATGCTTCCATTCACAAAACCTAATTGCTTATGAATAGAAGTGATTGTGAACCAAGGTATTACTGGACTCCATTATAATACTCCATTAGCACATCTTCATTAGCCATACATCTGTTGATGGGCATGTGGGCTGTTTAAATAATCTAGTTGTGAATTGAGCTGCTGTAAGTATGGGTATGCATTTATCGTGGCAATGTGATGATTTTAACTCTTTCTGGAAGATTCCCAAGGAGGTGTAGTTATGTCACTGGAATTTCTCTTTTTAGTGTTTTGAGGAACCTCTATAATGGTTGCTACTATAATGTTAAGTAAAATAAGCCAGACACAGAAGGTTAAATATCACACTGGTTTCCATCTATGAGAACCCCAAAATACAAGTATTTCATTTTACTTTTTAAAATCTTTATTGGTACTTTATATACATATATATACATCATAGTCACTTTCAGCACTGAGAACTTGTACTAGTATATGATATGACATGATTTGATTCTCATTTTTTCCCATTCCCCTACCCACCCCACAACTGCCCCACCCTGTATACACATGGACTTTTTCTTTACTACCATCACATTATTTTTCCACTTTTTGCTTACCTTGCACCCTATTTCCCTTAAATATTTTCTATTTCACAATATCTACCATATATACCTGAACTCATGTACATCTTCATTTTCTCATATCAGAGAAAAGATATATTTACACATCTGTGATCTATTTATTTCACTTACGACGATGTCCTCTAGGTACACCCACTTGAGTATGAATACCTCAATCTTAACATTTTTATGGCAGAATAATACTCCATTCAGTAAAGGAACCACATCTTTTGTATCCAGTCTCCAGTTGATGGACATTTTGGTTGTTTCCAAGATCTAGCTATCACAAACTGAGCTGCTATAAACATGAGTGCACATATGTCACTGTGATATGAATCTTTTAATTCTTTTGTGTATACACCTAGCAGAGAAAGAGCAGGGTCAAATGAAACCTCTAAACCTAGTTTTCTGAGGAATCTCCAAACTCATCTTCCACAGAGGTTGTACGAGTCCACACTCCCACCCACAGTGGAGAAGGGTTCATTTTTCTCCGCAGCCGTGCCAACATTAGTTGCTGGTGAATTCTGAAATAGCAGCCATTCTTTGTGGAGTGAGATAAAATCTCAGTGTTATTTTCATGTGCATCTCTAGGATGACCAGTGATGTTGAACATTTCTTCTTTTGCTTCTTAGCTGCTTTTACTTCTTCCTCTGAAATGTGTCTGTTCATTTCAGATGCCCATTTTTGAATTAGGTCTTTAAATTTGAGGGGGCTGATTTTTCTAAAGCTTCTTATATATTCTAAATGGCAGTCCTTTGTCCGAGAAACAACTGGTAAAGATTCTTTCCCATATTGTTGGTTGCCTTTTGCTCTGCTGGTGGTTTCCTTTGCTGTGTAGAAACCTCTCAATAGGATGAGATCCCATCATTTTTTCTGCCAATTCTTGTGCTGTAGAGGTTTTGTTCAGGAAGTCTTTTCCTAAGTCAATGTCTTCAGAGTTTTACCTAACCTGTTTTGCAACAGGTTTAGTGTTTCAGTTTTAATATTTAAGTCTTTAATCCACTTTGATTTTAGTTTGATACACGATGAAAGAGATAGGTCTAGTTTAAGTCTTTGGCATGTTAAAACTCAGTTTTTCCAGAACCATTTGCTAGAGAGGATATCTTTCCTCCACTGAGGATTTTTGACTCCTATGTCAAAGAAAAAGAGAGAAGACTTTCTGGAGATGGGGTTGTGGCTCCTAACAAAGGGGAGAGGAAAAGCTAAGAGGAAATAATCAGTATACAATGTATCTATGTGCTAAGACTCCAAATTAATATGTATTACAAGTATATATTAATAATTTTTTTAAAAAATAGGAGGTACATTTATTCATCTTATTCACTGGATGTGGCACTGTGCGACTTTGGGTCTTCCTCAAAGTGTAAAGGACTGTGACAGATAAACATTTTGAATCAATTCAGGAGGACAAGGAGGTGACCAAACACAGCAAGTGAAGACACTCACGAAAGAGGACTTCCAGAACTGCTTCGGAAAGCAGCGGTGATGATGAGACAAGTGTGTTCAAAGCAACACAAAGTATTTTGAAGGTGATTGGTGGCAGCGTGTCTTTTCTTGCAGTAAATTATTAAAACGTAAGTATCCACCACATATTTGATAACACTGCACATATTTATCTTCTTTGTTTAGAATGAACAGTGACTTGCCATCCTCGTTGCTGTGGTGCTAGTACCTTTTCTTCTAAACCTAGCACTTAATCTTTCTACTACTAATGAGAATTCAGAGAAGAGTGAATCAAAGAGACAAAATTCACTTTGTGAAATGAAAGCTATTGCTGTTTCTGAAACTACAAAAGGTATAAAGCAATAGGAGAGGATTCAGTTAGGTCTTTCAGGTCTCTTCTGTTTGATTTATTTGACACATAGAAGGTAATATAGTCGTATCAAGACAAGATAGTACCAAATTGTCCGCATGATTTCAGAGAACTATCCAGACAATACCATAGGACAATGATACTGTATGCTTGGAATAAGTGAAAGAATTTTTCATTAGTTAGTAAGCAATATAACAATTTAAGAAGTTATGTGGCAATATTTTGCATAATAAAATGAAGTTTAAAAAATGCATTCATTTGTCTAAAAATGACGTTTGTTTTCAACAATAATTTTTTTTTTAAGGTTTTTGAGACAGGGTCTCACTTTGTGGTTCAGGCTGGCCCTGAGCTCAGCCTCAAACTCACATCACAGCAATCCTCCTGCCTCTGCCTCCCAAGTGCTGGGATTACAGGCGTGAGTCACCACGCCCGGCACTGTGGTATGTGGTGCTGGTTGCTGCTGGGGTGAGTCTCCACACCCAGTATTGTTATGTGGTTACCGGGGATCAAACGCTGGTCCTTGCGCTTGCAAGACAGGTGCCAGAACCACTGAGATATATCCCCGGCGCTCAACAATGATTTTAATAACTGAATGAGTGTATATTATTGCCCAAGACATTGCAAAATCATTTGATGGTAGTGATGATTGCCTTGATCCTTCTTTTAATGGAATCATCTATATATTTTCTATTTGGTAATAAACTCACTATTGGTCCCTGATAATTATATATATTTGTTCAAGTTGAAGACAAACTTTTCCCCCTAAGGAGAAATTTTTAATTTATCACTTACTAATAGCATTATAAATTTTTGTTTAATTTCCACCATGCCAATCTATTTAATAATCAAAATAAATTGTGTTTTTAATTATCCAAAACATTTTCTCATGTTTATTCTTCTCTTGTGTATGGTATATGCTCTTTTAAGGTCTACTGTAATATGCAATTGGCTAATGCTTACATTACATTTATTGATGACATTGGTGAAATACTTTTCTTTTGGAAGTGGAGTTTGCATTTCCAAATTAAGTTAATCTTTAAGAAATAAACTTGATGTTTTATCTCCTTTTTAGATTTGGAACAGTTCAAATGCTTTAAATAAAATACATATTATCTTTTTCTTAAAGATATAATAATCTTAATCCAAATAACTATCTAGTATAATAGGTTATAGAGAGGAAGGGAGAAATTTGAGAATTAAAGCAAATTTTATGGTCTATTATTTGCTTAACTCCACTTGGACAGGATTCAATGATTTTTATTTTTTTAGAAAAATGTTTCAATAGCATAGGTTTTTAAAGCCTAAGGCATACAACTTGTCTTTCTTTATTTGCTGTAGAAGAGAAATAAACCCAGACCCTCTTGTATGCTAGGCAAACACTGTATCATTGAGTTATAGCTTCAGCCTTAAATATACAAACATTCCTCGTTTAACAACTCATTTCCCCTCTTCCCACTAGATTATTTAATGAATTGTTCACCAAATGTATATAGTCTGTACATTATAATATTCAGAACAAAGAAATGGCCAAAGAAAACTCTAATTTGATGACTTGATTTTATTTGCATAACTCTCACATGCAGGATTGTAACATATAACAAAACATAAATCTATAGTACTGTACTGTATAATCAGCAAAAATTACAATACTGTATAAACAAGATACACTGTACCAAAAAAATACATTGAGGATCTATAAGCAACATGTACCAAAGATTGTACCAAAAATGGGTTAAGATTACAATGTGTTTGGGTAGTAATTCCCAACAACATTAAATGAATAGGTTGCAATCATGATGCATGTATGTAATATACCAATAAAGATTAAAATTTTTTTAAATGAGTAGGTTGTTAAATAAAGAATAGCTGTATTTAAAGGCAGGGTCTCACTAAGCTGCCTAGACTAGCCTTGAACTTGTTCATGATCCATCTACTTTGGGCCCCCAAGTAGCTAGGATTACAGTAAGTGCCACCTTTGTTGACTTATTGCGTGTTTTCACTCTTTAATTCCTTGAACAAAAAACTTAAAACACTTGTCTACTTTTTATGCAATTTTATCAAAATAAAATCTGGATTAAATAGACCAATATCCTTGCCTGGATGTGAGAAAAACAATTGGTCTCAGACTCTGAAGTGTTCCCTACTTTGAGAAAGGCTTGTTCTAATCATACCCAGAAATGGCACTTGTTTGGATGATGTACAGTGAAAGAACACAACCAAAAGCCTCTTCTTTATCACCTCCTGATCCAGTAAGTAACAATTCTACCAGTAACTCACTTCTTTAGATTAAGACTTTGAAGGTCCTAAGTGAAGTACAAATGTACTCTACGAGAGAGATGTTACAGGCTCAGTTTTACCTTATTACACTATTGTTCAACCTTAACACTCTTGGGCACTTTCAGTGGGATGTATATCTCTAGGGTTCAAATATGGATGGATCAAGTAATTGATCATGAGGGATACATCAATATATTGTTTTATTGCAGACTTTGTACTCCAGATTTTATTCCATGCAAGACAACCTATATCTCATTGCTGCCTAAAATGTGCTTGCCTTATGATTTTAGGTTTGTATTCTTTTTCAAATTAGTGTACTGTGTTTAGTGTTTGTATTAATACATCATAATAGCATTTGTTTTGGGAGATTAGTATGTGTATGTAGTTTATGTTGATCATTTTCATCCATTTATTCCTTCCTTTGCCTTCTCCCTCCCTGATCCCTTTATAATTCCCAATAATTCTACCTTTTTTTCCTACCATTTCTCTTTTATTTAAGTGTTATATTTATTTGTGTTTTACTTTTCTCATATAAGACAAACCATGTGATATTTAACTTTCTGTTTGACTATTTTACTTGATATTTTGGTCTTAAGTTCTATCCCTTTTTCTGCAAAGAATATACTTTCATTCCTCTTTGCTTGGATGTCCATTGACCACAAATAAGCAGGTTAAAAATGAATCAACAAGAAATAACAAGGCCATCTCTATGCATGGAAGCAACAGCTTGGAAACACAGTCGTTCTTCACTTTGAAATTCATATTGCTACATTTTCACGGTTTCTTCGTATATTACACATTGAGAGAGTGCGTTGATCTACTTAATAGCAGGCCTAATGACACTGATAAGTTAATTTTCCTCAATTCTAAGGAATGAGTCAGGGGATACAATGATCTAGTGCATTTAATGAAGAGCTAGTAGTATGAAGTTCAACTCACTCTGTCTAGCTCTTTCTACATATTGTCTCTATCAACTCTAAGACTGAGACTAATAAATATTGATCCTTTTACCTCACAGGGATTTTTTTGTGGTGTAATGAGATGCTCATATAAGGCTCTTCAGAGAAAGCTACTTCCAAGATAACAGCACTTCAAAATGCATGTGAAAAGAAACCAATTGAGGCCTTATCAAATAAGATTAGTACACAGCTACGTATACAACCTCCTACTGTCTCAAGGAAAATCACACTTTGTTTTTGTTTAAATCAAGGAACTGTTAAAAATTTTTTATTGTCTTTTCCCTATTTGTCTGAAAAAGATAGCTTCAGAGAAGTCACGTAGTGGAAATGCCTGGATAGTCTAATGCCGGGGACTGATTTCATCTTTGTTGTACATGCTAATGCCTTGCCCAGGAGAGAAGAAAGTGTGTTTATTCCATGCACACCTTTCTACAGCTTGGGTTGCTGCTGATCTGTGTTGTCCAGCTTTGTCAGTTCCTCTGTGAAAAGGAGGCTGCCTATTAGCTTGTTTGATATCAGAGTCAATTTGACTAAATTAGCCATGTGAGCTATATTTTCATGCTCCCTTTGAAATGTTTCAGAAAGTCTCAAGGTTTGTTTCCATCTCAGAAAATTAAAAGCTTCCATACCTAATACATTACCTTTGACAAATATTTCAGAACAAAATAAGATGCTTAAATTTAGAAGGAGTTGGCAGATTAATGTAAATATTTCTAGCTCTTGTCTCAAAAATTTTGTAATGTACCCTAGACTAATGCTTTCCTAATTTTAAGATTGCACCAGTCCCACAGGGATCATGTTAAAATGCAAAATCTGACTCTGTAGGGCTGGGTAAGATCTGATATTTTGCATTTGCAAATAATTCTTAAAGCGACCATAGACCATAGTATGAAGAAGAGAATTCTGTCATCACGTGGAAATGTTAACTGTCCTTAAGATGTTTTAGAATACTAGAAAAAGAGAAAATAAAGTAGTAGCTTATGTAGAGAGCCGCGCTGGTGCCACACCTAAAAGATGGCGCTGGCTTCCTTTCTCTTTCCTCCTGAAGGCATGCGCTCCCTCTGCCACGTGACTCCTTGCGGGGTACTAGGCTGACTCAAGCATAGTTTGGTTGCTGCGCGGACCAATGGTAGGCCACTACACCTGATCCCCTGATTGGCGGAAGAGATGCATATAAGGCGTTGCGCGGGCTGGGGAGAAAGAGACTCTCCATTATGCTGCAAAGGGTTCCTGAATAAACCGCTTGAAGAAGAGTTCCGGGTCGCGTCTTTCTTGCTGGTCGAGAGGGACGCGACAACTGGTGGCCCATACGGGGAGGAACTCCTCGGAACTCAGAACTTCAGCGGTCAGGG
>PVIR01020478.1:0-30562 GCA_004026965.1 Petromus typicus | reverse complement strand
ATTGAAACCTTTCACACTAAGATCAGGAACAAGACAAGGGTGTCCTCTCTCACCACTTCTGTTCAATATAGTTCTGGAAATATTAGCCATAGCAATTAGGCAAGAGAAAGAAATAAAAGGAATAAAGATTGGAAAAGAAGAAGTTAAATTGTCATTATTTGCTGATGACATGATACTCTATCTAGAGGATCCTAAAAACCCAGTTAAAAAACTGCTGGACCTAATCGCCAATTTTAGCTGTGTAGCTGGTTACAAGGTCAACGTTCAAAAATCAATAGCCTTCGTATACACAAACAGTAGACTCACTGAGATAGAAATTGGAGAGTCAGTCCCTTTCACAATAGCACCCCCAAAAATAAAATACCTAGGAATCAATCTAACAAAGGAAGTGAAAGACCTCTACTCTGAAAACTATAGCACTCTGAAAAAGGAGATAGAAGATGATATCAAAAACTGGAAAGACATACCTTGCTCCTGGGTAGGAAGAACCAATATTGCCAAAATGGCTATACTCCCAAAACTACTCTACACATTCAACGCAATCCCGATTCAAATCCCAAGAGCATATTTCACAGATCTAGAGAAAAAAATTCAAACTTTCATCTGGAACCACAAAAGACCTAGAAGAGCCAAAGCAATTCTAAGCAACAGGGGCATGGTGGGGGGTATCACAACTCCGTACCTGAAACTATACTATAAAGCCACCGTGATAAAAACTGCATGTTACTGGCAAAGTAACAGATCCGAGGATCAATGGAGTAGACTAGAAGATCCAGAAACTACTCCAGATACACTGAGCCACCTCATCTTTGACAAAGGAGCCAAAAATCCTCAATGGAGGAAAGATAGCCTCTTTAACAAATGGTACTGGAAAAACTGGGCTTTAACTTGCCAAAGGCTAAAACTAGATCTAACTCTTTCACCGTGTACCAAGCTAAAATCAAAGTGGATAAGAGACCTAAATATTAAAACAGACACTCTAAACCTACTGCAAAACAGGTTAGGTAAAACTCTTGAAGACATTGGCTTAGGGAAAGGCTTCATCAACAAAACTTCTATAGCACAGGAATTGGCTGAGGAAATCAACAAATGGGACCTCATTCTTTTAAAAAGCTTCTGCACAGCAAAGGAAACCTCCAACAGAGCAAAAAGGCAACCAACAATGTGGGAAAAAATCTTTACCAGCTGTTCCTCAGATAAACGGCTACTATCTAGAATATATAAAGAGCTCAAAAAAGTCAGCCCACCCAAATTTAATGACCCAGTTCAAAAATGGGCATCTGAAATGAACAGATATTTTTCCGAGGAAGAAATAAGAGCAGCTAAGAAGCATATGAAGAAATGCTCAACATCATTAGTCATTCGAGAGATGCAGATGAAAACAACATTGAGATTTCATCTCACTCCACATAGAATGGCTGCCATTTCAGAATCAACCAACAGCAAATGTTGGCTTAGCTGCAGAGAAGAAGGAACCCTTCTCCAGTGTTGGTGGGACTGTAGACTCGTACAACCCCTGTGGAGAACAGTTTGGAGAATCCTCAAAAAGCTAGGATTGGCGGTCTCATTTGACCCAGCCATTGCCCTGCTAGGTATATACACAAAAGAATTAGAAGACTCATATCACACAGACATATGTGCACCCATGTTTAAAGCAGCCCAATTTGTGATTGCTACATCTTGGAAACAACCCAAATGTCCATCAACTAGAGACTGGATAAAAAAGCTGTGGTTCTTCTACAGAATGGAGTATTACTCTGCCATAAAAAATGATAAGTTTGAATCATTTTTACTTAAATGGACATACCTTGAGGGTATCCTCATAAGTGAAATAAATAGGGCACAGATAGGTACATATCGCATCTTTTCTCTGGTATGAGAAAATAAAGATGTAAATGAGTCTAAAATTATATGTTATATATTGTGAAATAGAAAAGGCTCAATATAAAATAGGGTGAAAGGGGAAAATGTTGAGATTGTAACAAAAAAGTAAGGAAACAAATTTTATGTATATGGGGGGGTGGTAGGGTGGGTAGGGCTAGGGGGAAAAATGAGAATTAAGTTGTGTCTTATACTGGTCCAAATCCCCACTATGAAGTGTAATCATGATGTCTATATTTAATGTACCAATAAAGATTTTTAAAAAATTATTTCACCTAAAAACTTAGAAGAGATTTTCTCACTTTGCTATTGTCTATCTACCTAATGCCTCCATTAGTGTATTTGGGAAATGCATCCTTTATTCTTTTGCTATAAAAGACTGTGTAAATTCTTCCACACAGAATGTCATTCAATGTAACTTAAATTCACATTTTCAGGCCAGAGGCCCTCATGTTCGATCAGAGTAAACTATTTTCATATTTCCATTAAACAGGAATCAATATTTTCCATCTACACAACTTACTCCTTCTGTTTCCAACCCTAAGCATGGCAGTGTTCATTCATTCACTCCTTGGCATCACCATACCCTGTAATACGTGTCTCACCATGTCAGGCACCCAGCTAACACCCTCCAGTGTTTCTGTCCTGTGAACTCATGTGCTTCTTTCTCCTGACTGGCCCTCAATCAGTAGGCTAGTACAGGTCATTGGGTGTGGACGTGAGACCAGGATAAAGGGCTTCACCACACAGGGACCTTAAAACAGAGGTGTGAGTGTGATGACAAAGCTCATGATGCTCTTCACGAACAGATTTAGAGGCTCTCCTGTCCTGGCCTCTCCATCATTCACAGCTTCTCAGCTCTCTGCAAGCAGCTCTTCACAAGGTTAAGCCTGGTGGTGTTCAGCGCTATGTGATAGGCAGGAAAAGTCACCAAGGCAGGAGCATCAGCAGATTTCCCGTAGTGTCAGACAAGCGTAGCATAAGACTGGCAGGCATAGTCTAATAGGTTAGATTCTCTCTCTCTTTCTTTCTTTCTTTCTCTCTCTCTCTCTCTCTCTCTGTTTCTTTCTCCAACACAATTAAGTATTAAAAGCATCTAGCCCCTCCTCCTACAGTCTTCCAGTAGACCATCTTACGGGCAGAGCTTCACAGATAGTCACTTGAAGGAGCAGAAATGTAGTTTGCAGAGTCCCATCTCCAAGGACCCTCATGCAGAGTTTATAATGAGAGGAGAGAACTAAAGATGACAGTAGATGGTACACTCTGTTCAGGGAGTTGCCCCCACCTGGTGTCTGTCTTGTAGAAGAATTCCTCCAAGTTCTTTGGGATGAGAAAACCAAATGTGTGTGCATGTCATCTACCTTTATACAACACAGACACTGAAAACCAGACAGACTCAGTTCTCCACATCAAAGGGAAGAGGAACAGAGAACTAGAAACAATGTACAGATGTGCAAGACTCTGGCTGTAAACAGGATGAGACCTCAGCTACCTGTTCCTGCTAAATAAACACATAAGCAAAGTCAAGGCAGGAAATCAGGGGAGACACCTCCTGCTAAGGCTCTCACTGCCTCTCCTCTGGTCTTCAGTTCCTTCCTCTGTCACATTTAGTCCAAAGAAGGACCTCTACTCGGAGCTGATGATATGTCACTCCTTCTTTTCATTTTGCAGCACAGGGGCAAGGAAGTAACTGGCAGCTCTGTGTATTTTCTTCAAGTTTCAATTTTCCTTCCAAACAGATATAAATATTAAATGAATCCTCCCAGTGTACAGAGATAAAGACCAAGAGGGATCTGATACAGCAATACATAGACATATCCAAAGGTCCAAAAACAAGGAAATAAAGTACATCTTGAGATTTCCAGAGATTTCAGTGCTTTTAAAGTTCATCCTCATAGTCTGGGGGGAAGGAGGAAATCAGAGAGATGAAAAGAGGAATTTATTCTAGCTTACTTAAAATTTTTATTGCAAATCTAACATCCACAGGCTTCCAAGGGCCTGGCAGGTAAAGAGATTGAGAAGTGTAGGCGTAATTTCTAACACCGAGGACGTTAGGATCAAATATATCCACTCCTTTAACAAAAACCACCTGTGCACCTGCTGGAGCGAGTGGCTTTAGCACAGAGGGAGGACTGGCCACATGTCTGTCCTCCAACAGCTGTGGGAGAGAGGAAGTGAAGAGAAGGGAGGTGAATACGTAAAGCTGGAGCAGTGGGCAGGGCCAGGTAGGCAGGGCCAGGTGAGCAAGCCAGGCCACTGTGCTCTGCTTTGTATATTAAGGAAATTACTCAGGACTCAGGGTAGGCCAGGTGGAAGAGGCAGAGTGATCAGTTAGCAGTCTGTGCCATCAGAGATCACAGTGCTTCATGTTACTGTGGAGCCAGAGAGAAATGGATGAATGAATATATATATATATATGTATATACAATATATATATATATGTATATATATATATATGTATATATATATATATACATACAGACATATACACACACACATATAGGCAAGCTAACTCATAGGCTGAATGTGAGGGAAAAAAGAAATCAAATCATTAGATTTCTTGGAAGACATTGTTCAAGGAGAAGCTGGGCATCCATAAAGTAATTACAAAGAGATTTATATTAGCTAGAGACAATAAGGCCAGATGCCACAGGAATAAAATGCATAATTTATTTCCAGCTGCAGAGTGACTATACTAAGTACCATTGGTTACCAAACACTAAAGCATCCAAGAGTTGTCTCCTGGGAGATAAGAGATTTGGCAAGGACTTGAATGAGAAATAGAGTTGATCTACTTTTGGAGAAGAGAGGAAGTTCTTCCAAACCTGAAAAGAGGGGAAAGTGAAACAAAGGCAAAAGTGAGCAAACATCTTTGTCAAGAATATCGCACTGAGGCATCAAGCAAGGGGATAGAGAGAGTTGCATGTCATCCCAGCTTGAAGAAGGAATGAGCTGCCTCCACTCAGTGCTATCAAAATAGCAGCCCCATGGGCTACACTACCAGCACTGTCTACTCCATTGGGTATGCTGGGCTGTTCAGGGTGTGATGTCTGCCCAGGGCCATCTGAGCCAGCTGGGCAATCTCCAGAGGCATACAAAGGTGTCCTTCCAGCTGGCGAGTCTGTAAGTGATGGACAGAATCAATGGATTGTCTTACTGAAGGGCAATAAGGGCAGCGAGGGTATAGTTTTGGCATGGTCAATCCCTACAGACTACTCAAATGGATGGGATTAGCTGAAGTTTCACAAGTTCCTCCATGTCAGGACAGTGGTTCTCCTCTTACACGGAGACTGCAGCTATCTCTTGCATATCTAGTGTCTCTTCTTCGGAATTTGCTTTATAGGAAAAGAAGTGTGTGTCTGATGTGCTTTCCATCTGTTGAGTCAGGGCCTGGGGACAAAGCCTATGCATCCTCTATCTTGTATGGCTCAAGAGCTAAGTATAATTTTTATATTTTTGAACAGTTAAAAAAATAAAAGAATAAAAATATTTTTCAGACACATGAAAATTTTGCTACCTGTGAATAAAATTTTGTTGGATCACAGCTCTGCTCCCTCATTTATGGATAGTCTACGGTTGTTTTCATGTGACAGTGGCAGAGCTGAGAACTTGGGACAATGACCATACGATCTCCAAGGTGTTTGACATTTGTTATTGGGCACTTTACAGAAAAACGCTATCAACCTCTGTTGTAAGGGTAATGGACATCCTAAATGAATATAGAGAAGGTACAAGACAGTGAAAAAAAAAACACCTGCATTAGCATTCCATTATTTTCTTTATGCACATGGAAGGCCTTGAAAACCAAGCTAAGAAGCTTGGATTCAGTTTCCTACTGACTAAGGCATAATATAAAGTGTTGGGCTATTGAGTGACATCATAAAATGGTACTTGAAGGGTTCCAATTAGAGTTAATGCACAATTTATTTAGCACCAAATCAGAAGAAGGATATTTAAAAAGCCATCGGTTAGATTCAGAAAGATGCATTTTAGATAATAATAAATATTAAAAATAAATATACTGGACAATGATTGTTACTAGGAACAATGAAAAATTTCCTGGGAAAAAAATGAGGCCAGTATTCTACAGTTATCTGCACAGTGATTTCAAGGGTGTTGTTCTAGATCAAAGATGAACACAAATTCTTTTCTACTCCTATACTGAGTGGCTAGCTGTAGTAACTTCTCATGCAAGAGACTAAATTAGCTTGACATCCTGGGATATTTGAGACCTTGCAACTACCACTTGGGTTTCTTGAAATGTTTGTTCTGCAGAAAACCAGTGCCAGAAAGGTCTAACTAATCCAAGATGGCCATATAATGAGAACGCCCAAGACAGCCCCATGGAGAATTTAGAGGAAAGAGATGCACGTTAATCCCTCATTTTCTACCATCTCAACCCAGATAACAGATATTTTGGGAAAGAAGTCTTTGGATGTTGGTAGCCCCAGCCATGGATTGATTATAAATGAGTGAAGGGTCACTGGAGAGACCGCTTGGTTGCATGTGGTCAACCCATAGAAACTTGAGAGAAAATAAGAAGTTGGTTTTAAGTCACTGTGTTTTGGAGTGATTTGATACTTCACAATAGATAATCTGAGAACCACAGCCAGTACATACATATACACTAAATGTATTTTAAGGATTTTTCATTGTTCAATTAAAAAATAAAGAGGTAAATACAGGTTGTAAAAATGTAAGTACAGGGAGACCCAGCTCTATTCTCTAAGTTTACTGTAACTAGGAATTTATGGAATGATTAGCAATGTGTCTATATTTTCCTATTAGGAAGAAAATAAATGAACAAGAACTGTATACTCATCATACAACAATTATGACAATATTTGGTTTGCATGGCTAGCCAGTGAAATGAGAATTATGTCACCGTGAAAAGGTCACATATGAGAAGTTGCAGATTTCAAATTTGCACCTAAGCTGATTGCCTTGAAAGTCTTTGCTCTTTTCACAGCTCTGTCTTACTCTGTGGCCACTTAACACATTTTCTCGAGGTTATAACAAATTCTTTTTATTCATGCTCCTCTTTCATGCTGAAGGACTAATTCAACCAAGATGAACATCAAAACAGAAGCTTGTAATCAGTCATATGGGCTGTTTGAACTTAAGAAGTTGCAAAAAGTAAACAGCCTTGTTCTTTCCTCGAGGCACATGCCACAGGTGTGAAAGCCCTGGCCAGTGAGCCTTGTTCACAACTTCAGTCTTATACCCAGTTCAAAGCTTCTCATCTTCCCCATGCTCAGCCATCATCCCAGAGATGGAGTCTCCAACCTTTTTGGCACTAGGGACTGGATTTGTGGAAGACAAAGGGTGGGAACTAGGTGATTATTGCAGGATGAGTCAAAGGAGTGTGCACCTCTTTCCTACACTGTGCAGTTCACACCAGGACCTGCACTCCGAGGAGAATCCAGCACCTTGCTGATCTGCCAGGAGGCAGAGCAATGGGGAATAGCTACACACACAGATGAAGTCTCACCCACTGGACCACTGTCCACCTCCTCCTGTACAGCCTGGTTCCTAATAGGCCCAGGGACTGGGACCTCTAGTCTGTATCCTTACCCGTTATTGCTCTCATTTTCTACCTATTTTCCTCCTTTTTCTGGTCTTTTATGGTATGGATGAGATTGGAGAAAATATCTTTTAACTTGACTCTCTCTCTATGTGGGCTCCCCTTAGGAGTTGTGATGTCAGTGAAGGAGGTAATCAGCATGGGCTTTCTCATGGACCATAAGTCTGACTCTTTGGCAGGGCCCAAGCCATCTCCACAGTCAGACAGCTCATTGACATGGACAGCAGGCCCTCTGAAGGACATTCTCTAACTCCTATCAGATCATTTCCCTCTCCCTAGCTCCTCTGCCTTTACATCTCCTGAGATGTCACCCATCATCCCTCCAATGCCCTTGGCTGTGGCCTATCACTGTCCTCTTACACATGAGAAAACTCCTACAGCATTACCATTGGGGAAAGCCAGGGAAAATGGGGCAGTATGGTATGGCAATAAGACAGGATCAAAAGGCCTGAGGTCAAGGCGGAGGGCACATGGCTGAGGAGCAGAACATGTTGGAAGACTATGAGGAGTGGTAAAAGTGGCAAAATTTGCAGAGGAACCACATTCAGGGCTATACAGGGCTTCCGAGTGAATTACACATATCCTAAAAAACCAGGTAATGAAAGAGACTCAAGCAGATAGGACCTTTGGGGCATTAAGATGCTAGTCATATGGTGGGAACCTCAAGTACACTGTTCCTATAGCCCCTACAGTGAATCTGTCTCTCTCTCTCTCTCTCTGTGACCCAAATTAGCCTCCTGCACCTCTCCATGTACATGTGATGTCCTGGAGTCTAGCACAGAAAGATGATGGAATAGACCCAGTCTGCTCTTTGAGAGGACAGAGCAGAAATTTTGGCACTAGGATTCTAGGTGGATCCTGGGTTCTATGCATGAGCACATCTGAGTGAAGAGATACCCTTCAACTGAGCCACATCTGACTCTTTCTTTCTCTTCCATCCTGGACCTTAGGTTTCTCCTGTCTATCATTGTGCTGTGTTTCCAGTCATACTAAAATTGTTAGCAGCATTGTCTGACTTCTATCCAATACTTATTATCTTTTTGTCTGATCATACCCAGTGTCTTTCTTGACTCAAGATCCCTAGCCTAGACAAAATCCCAACTACAGTTCAAGTCCGTGTAGATCATCCAAAAAACCACTTAGAGGATTCACTAAAATACCTGCTGTTGGATCTAGAGTCTGGAAGAGAGGGAGGAAGGAAGGAAGGACGGACGGAAGGATGGAAGGATGGAAGGAAGGAAGGAAAAGGAGAGGGGAGGAAGGGAAGAAAAAAGAAAGAGGAGGAAGAAAAGTTAGAAAAAGAAGGAAAGAGATTGAACTGTGACCCGCAAAGTCCATTGGAAACAAACACAGAGCAAGACATAAAACATTTTAGGAAGATTTATATTCAAAATGCTTTTTAAAACTCAGACTTCAGTCATATAATTAAGTTGTGTGTAATACATCTTTCCTTGGCCACCAGAAATAAATGAGGCTTTCTGTAGCTGGGGGAAAAACAGATACAGGTGCCAAGCATTTGAAAATACTGTAAAGTCGTCGGCTTTGCCCATGTCTAGGACATTTATTTTCTCTAGGCATTTTTGCTGAGATAATCCCAAGTGCAGAGAATGACTTAATTTACCACTAAAAAAATGTAAAACTTTTGGTCCAGAAGATCTCCCTGTGGAGTAAAATCACATTCTATTAAGGATGTTCGTAGACTCCCTCCAAGGCTCTCTGAAATCTTTAGCTGCATTCTGTGCTATCAAATACTTATTAAGCAGACTTTCTCTATAAGGGCTATTCCTGGATATGATTCCATCCAATTATTTTTTAGAAGGATATTAGAACCGCTCCACTTGCAGTATATATATATATATATATATATATATATATATATATATATATATAATTTTTTTTTTGTCCCTGTGTAGAGATTAGGAGCTGTACTGGGAAATAATATTGATTTATCCAAATGGATTTGTTTTGCAAGGTGAAAATAATCCTGTAATATTTCTGTGTAAATATGGATGAGCAATTGACCATATAATTAACTTCCCATCCTTTGTGCTGCACCTAGTTTGTGACTTGGCGCCTCTTCCAGTAAATCCTCATTACAGCTCAGGATGTTGTCGAATAGGCAGTGAATTTTCAGGATGTTCCCTTCACGCTTCCTCCGGAGTCAGACAGTTTCAAGGAGGTAAATGCAGTGGAGGAGGCCATGTCTGTAGAGAAAGATCCAGGACATCACTCTGCCACCTCCCAAACCACATGGTGGCCCCATTCCACATCTGTGCCAATCATGGACTAGCGACAACCTTCCTACCCAGGATGTAGAGGAAATAACAGCAAAAGTGGCTTCCTCTTCAAAGTCAGGTAGGTGTGAAACTGAACCTTCCATTACTCCCTTTTAACTCTGATCTTTGGCAGTTATAAGTGTTTCACTGAAGTGAGGAATTCATTCTCTTTCTAGATTCATGGCTGTTACTAACCCTTGTAGGACTAGGCTATTTCCTTAGTCATGATCTTGACTGTAGGCCTTTGTTTTGGTATAGTACCTACCAGGTTTCTCGGCTGACCGTAAAGTCAATTATTTCTCCATTTTAGTGAAAACATACTTGCTGAAGGCAGACTGTGAGAGGAAAGCATGCCCTGGGGATTGATCTCAGCTACCACAGATACCAAAATCCAGAGGCTCATATCCTGTATGCAAAATAGCACAGCATTTGAATGCAACCTTTATGCACCCTCCTATATACTTTCAATTATCTCTAGGTGACTTATACCTAATACAAAGTAAATGCTATGGAAATAACTGCCCAATGATATTGTCTACAAAATCACAATAAGGTTGGGGGCCAGGGATTTAGCTCTGGTTCTGGTGCCTGTCTTGCAAGTGCAAGGACCCGGGTTCGATCCCTTGTAACCACATACAACACTGGGCGTGGAGACTCACCCCAGCAGCAATCAGTACCACATACCACAGTGCCAGGCGTGGTGGCTCACACCTGTAATCCCAGCACTCAGGAGGCAGAGGCAGAGGAGGATTGCTGTGATGTGAGTTTGAGGCTTAGCTCAGGGCCAGCCTGAACTACAAAGTGAGACCCTGTCTCAAAAAACAACAACAACAACAACAAAAAATCACAATAAGGTAAAGTCTCTACTCAATCAGTACAGGTACGGCCTTTTTGGGGTATATCTTTGCTCTGCAGTTGGTTAAATCTGAGGAGGAACCCATAAATAGGGTGGACCAATAATCCACAACTTCATTCTTTCTCACACTTGCTTCCTAGTTTTAGTCCCCATTGTTAACTTTAACAACTTTGTTGTGAATCTGAGGATCTTCTGCCTCCTTCGTTTCCATTCCATTTATTAGATGAGGCAAAGCATTCTTTACCTTTGCAGGTGTTTTATTATTACTATCATGGATTCATGGATTCTAGTTTTACTCAATTGGGTGCCCACGTGGTTACAGACTTAGACAGCAAGAATTCTACTAAGCTAGTATGTATGTTTTTTATGTGGACTTTTTGCTTTTTAATAACCTTCACACTCTCTTGAACAACATGGTGTTGTGAGTTACTATTGGATTCTTCTTGCCTCAGTCCTGGGATCAAGCAGCCCTTTTTGCTAGGCTCTAACACATAGTTATTACCAAGTACAGTGACTCTAGACACCCCTCTGGCATCCAATGGCCTCCAGTCCTGCTCTGGGCTGCCCTAGGATAGGAACTCATCTCTTCTAAGCCCTGCTGCTGGTTTCTTTCCAGAAGGGCAGTCTAGCACAGTCCAGTTTGGACCACACAGCTGAAGCACTGTCAGAATGCAACTACTGGCTAGTAAATCCCAAGCCTACCTTCCTCATCTAAGAAATGGGAATGCGAACCACTTCATGGTGCTGCTGATAATAAGAGAGATGGCATCTTTGAAGCCTTGAACCCATCCTGGACCTTAAGGAGGGCTTTGACAAGTTTCAGCCTTCTGTCCCCTAAGTAAGAAGAAATCCACATGGCTGTGGATGTCAGTGAATCTCTCCTCTTACAGGCAATCTAGCTGTGTATAAACATAGTGCTTTCTTAATTTTTTTTTGGCAATATTGGAGTTGAACTCAGGACCTTTTCACTGAGCTATGTCCTCAGCCCTGTTGTATTTTTATTTTGAGACAAGTTGTCACTGAGTTACTAAATTGCCCAAGCTATGCTCAAACTTGTGATCTTCTTGCCTCAGCTTTCCAAAGTGCTGGGATTACAGACATGGGCCACCAAGTCCAGCTCCAATAACTTTGTACAAGGTATTTGCTTACCTGAAAACTGGAAGTCAGCCAAACTTCACAGGAGCACCACCAAAGGCTCACAGGTCAATGATGAGTCTCACTCTTGGTCTCTTTAGTCATTTGTAGTCTGATGCTCCAGTAGGATAAAGCAACCTTTGTTGACATGCAGTTTCTCTGCTGAAAAATGCTGGCATTTACCACTCCAACTCCTCAATCCCCAATGTGGAAATCAGGTGTAACATGTTTCTTTTTTAAGGCTGCAATCAGAAAACCAACACAGACCCTAAGTGACACACTAAGCTTGCTTATCTTATACCATTTTGATTCAGGAACTACATAAGACCTCCAAATTAATAAGGGAAATATTATAACTCTCAATATGTTAGCTGTCTGATACACAGAGTCTGCATTCTCTAAAATCAAAAAAGGAATCTAGGAACAATAGAGTTTAAGAGTAGAAAATGTTTATTCTGGGAAAAATAGCTTCTGTCTGAGAGAGGCAGAAGGAAGCACCTGGGAAGTGGGTTGCCCACTTCTCAGAGAAGTTGTAGAGAAAAATCACAAGGTGGGTATAAAATCTCAAGGTGAGGATAAGGTAGGACACAACGATGGCCAACTAATAAGACTATAAGTAGAGTCACATAGGTAATTTTAATTCAGTTGATGAAGCAAGGCAGGTAACAAGTATGCATGTAAAGAACAAAGCCCTCACCTGGAAGGGATGGTTTCCTTGATGCCTACTTGGAATATCAATAATTACTGTTTATCATTGGAGAAATGGAAATAATCATTTTATCTTTGTCTCAAGGCTTGGCTTTCAACAAATATTTTATAAATGGTTCATGTGAAACCACTCCCTGGAGACAGGCCTTTGTGAGGAATAGACAAGTATATTCCAGAGAGTAGAAGCTAAAATCAGGGACTGGAACTGGGGATAGAGTTGAGCAGCTAGCTGGGGAAAGCCAAGTGTAGTATATCCATGTGGAGAGAGGCTGACGAGGGAGAGAGAAATAACAGCCACTAGCTGAGAGAGATCTCATCCAGATGGGCCCACATTAGGAGATATTAGCAGCTAACTGGGAAAGAAATTGGGCTTATATATGCCTTGAGGGGGCAAAGGAATCTGAGGGAAAATGTTGATGATTGAGTCCAAGAACAGTCTGCACAGGTGTTCAGACAATCCCTGGACTTCTGACACAGCAGAGATTGTCTTCTGTTTACTGAGAAATAGTTTGTTGTTTGCTGAAAGCAGCCTGTTTGCTTTGCCTGTTTGTTTATGAAGAACTCACTTAGTTCGGGAATGACCAATGCAGCTCCACCTGCAGCTGTAGGGTGTTCTCACTTCTGCACTGACTTTGAGGGCCTAGCCCTGTCTGACTGCCTATCAGATGTCTACCTAACTTAGCAATCTATAATAATTTCATCTCTGCTATCTGGAACATATGAAATATTTATGTTTTCCACAAAAAAAAAAAAACAGGGGCTTATAATGGACAAGGATTTTTTCCAAAATCACCCATTTAGTAAATGCCAAAATCCAAGCTCCAAACTGTTTTTGATTCTGTAGTCCATATTTTTTGTGATTTTTGAATTACATGTCATTTTCCTAGAATATAATTCTTTTCTGCTAAAATAATCTTCAAACTAAATTGTAGTTCTAGTTTGTTTCTTTTTTCACTAATGTTTACCTTTTCCATTTTTTCAAGCCTGACTCTCAGCAGTGTCCCTGATGAGAACATGCAGCTTAAACTCTGCTGACTTTCTTGAGCTGGGGTTTCAAAGGTCTTTGTCTCACTTTACACTGATGTAACATCAAAATGCCTCCAGCTACTTACTTCTAAATAGCCAGAAAAGGGAGCTCTTCTCAGCAGCAGAACTGCCAGAGGGCAAGAGAGACATCCTCTCGTCTTGTTTCCCTGAGCAATTTCGCCTTCTTCGTGTTTGTTATGATTGGTTTGCCCCAACCCACAGTGGAGAAGAAGAGTGTCTGTCTGCGCACAGTGTCTGTGGCTTCTGACCTGGGCCACACACGCACCACATCTGAGCCCACACTGGGTTCTGCAAACTCACAATGTGGCTGGGTCATAGCTGCTGCAAAGCATTTCTTATTCCACTTTCCAGCACTGCTTCTGTTTTCTGTCAACCAGCTGCTCCCCCGCTTGCTTTTCTGCTTGCTGTCCTTTGAGATCTATCTGGCACCTCTTGGTTTTAGGATCTTGAATAATCTCCCCTTTCTGATTTCTATTTCTATTAATATGCTATTTATACATTTAATTAGAATACTGAGGATTGAATTCTAGGCCTTTGCACTGGGCTACATCCTTAAACTTTTCTTTTTTCTTTTTTTTCTTTTTAAATTTTGAGACAGCATCTCATTACGTTGCTATTTGCCCAGGCAGGTCTTCAACTTGTGATTTCCCTGCCTCAGCCCCCCAGAGTGCTAAGATTGCCTGCATGCATCCCTATGCCCAGCTTCCTGCGGGGTAACAATGAGTGATGCTCCTAAAGGAACCCGAACAGTGCTAGACCATGACTGGCAAGAGTTCTCTATAAAAGCAGGACAGGAAAACCAAGTTCCTGTTGGGGTAAACTGAGGCAAGATGAAGACCACATCAGAACAGGCAAACTGAAGGAACAATTGAGTTTTTATTTTGAGCTGGGACACATACTAGTCAAGGGTGATGAGACCATTCACTCTGGGGGCTTGGACAAGGGAAACTTTTTGAGTTTGGGTGGGGAGGAGTAGTGTCAAGAGGAGCGGAAGATTTCTGTCATGGAGTGGAGGAAGGCTTGTTGTAGGGTAGAGGAAGTCTGGTGATCTCCAACGGTATCTGGACCTGCAGATGTTGCTGCATGGGGTAGGCTGTTTATCTTAAACCCCAGCCTTGGCTTGCTGTTATCTTTTGTGCCTTGTAGGATGTATAAAAGCATTGCCTGGAAAGTTTCTTTTCTCTTCTGCCTCACTGGGAGTCTGACAGTCCCACCGCAGGCTGGGAAGGTAGGGAGTTATCCTTCTTGCCTGTCCAGAATCATTCCAGTAAGAACAGTCCTAGATTTGGGGAGCTGAAAACATAAAAGAAGTTAGCCAGAGATGCTTGGCAGAGAAGGAACTGAGATAGTGGTGATGGTCAGGACTGTTTAGAAATGGAGGCTGCGAAACTATCAGCTAACTCTCAGCTTTTTCATCACAAGTTACCTAGCTTCAGATATTTTGTTATAGTCACACGAAACAGAATAAGATAGTCAGTATCAAGGAAACTCTCAGAGAATAAAAAGAAAGAAAATGTAGGGCACAGCACGTGAGCAGACCCTGAGCTCTGGCAGAGTCTACTCTGTAGTCTTCCCTGGGTGGACAGCGGACAACGAGAAAATACTCTGCTGGCCACACTTGCTGGCTCCTAAATGATGGAAAGCTAAGTTCTATTTTATTCTTCACTCTTGGGTCCTTAGGAAGATGCCACTTGCTTGATTTATCTCTAAACAACACCATTGTTTCAGAGGCTCCCTGCCTGAGAATCTGCGGACCTGTGTTTAGCAGCCTGCTCCACTTATAATTCACGTCAGCTAGGAAGTCATTCAGAAACCCTTTCCTCCACAAGCTGGTATTCTTTGTGTACGTGACCGAGATGTCCTCGGTCATCCTGGGGATTCATTTCTTCAACACTCTGCTCTGTAAGAATATTCACCTGCTTCAGCTTACATAGTCCCATTTGCTACTTCAAAAAGTACTTGTGTAGCTCCAGGATGTTTTGATACAAACTATGTTCTTTTTCAGAAACTTAATATCAAGAAAATATCTAAACTTGATTCTTGATTGTGTACTACATCTGGCTCTATCAAACACATATATGTAAATACCATATCATTTCTTTAGGGTAAGAGACTGGAGGTGTGAATGAGGTCCAAAATATATAACAGTATTGTGAATAGGAAGAAAGTCTTCAAAGGGGAAAAGGAAAGGGGAAGGGAAAGCAAGGAAAGGAAAGAAAAGTTTGAAGGTAAAATAGAAAAAATGGAAACAAAGCTTGTGTACAGGGCATAGGGGGTTTAACGGAGGGCAGGAAAATGGGAAAAACTAAGAATCAAGCTATGTTATGTATAGTTAGAAATTCTCAGTGGTGAAAATGATCATAACGTATGCTTAAAATGTACCAATAAATTCAATTTAAATAACAACAAAAACAACAATAATAATAATAATGATAATATTTTTCTAAGAAAGAGGTCTAATGATTGAAATGGTCTTTTCTACCCAGAAAAGGATATTGACACTGTCAAGTCAGAGATTAAAGAAGACGTCACATCTCCTTAGCCTCCTTCCCCTGCAGTACAGCCTGTGGTCCCTATCCTCAGGGTGACCCCAGGCATCCATAGGAAAGCAGGGCAAGTTTTCCTTACAGAGAGAAATGGCTTTTTATTGGATGCTGTGTTAGAAAAGGCTGCTCAGAGATAGGGTACAATCTTAACTCAATCCTTCCTTCCCTTGATCTTCCTTTAGATTCATAATGTGTAAATCAGAAATGTTGGCTTCTTGAGACATCGTTTAGGTTGAGAAATGTTATAAAGTTCTTAGCGAACAGTAAAGAGACAGCAAATAAAACTGAGTTATTTTCATCTGTTGAAGAAGAAGGAATACATTTTTATTTCTATTCTTTCAATGTGTAAACCTATCTTAGCTACTTTGTCATGACTCGGACAAAATACTCAATTCCCACAAGTTTATTTCAGCTCACAGTGTGTAGAGATTTCAGTCCATATTTGGCTGACTCTGAGGCAAGATGGGATGACACAAGAAAATCACAGCAGAGAAAACGTCCAGGAGAAAGCAGGAAAAAGGCAGCAGGCGGCAGCAGGCAACCTGCCTTTCCCTTTGATCATCCAGGCTGCCTGGATGGGACCACCTAAAACTGTACTAATTCTAAGTAGTAGTCTAATTTAGTACCACAGACCCTTAGACTCGCTATCACACACCCTAGATCCACTCAGCTATGAAAAGCTCCAATTACGAGTCATGAGGCTCTTCGAGGAACATCTAGACACGAGCCCTAACAATGTCCTTACAGGTGAATGAATTTTTTGCTGCAGCATCCAGTTAGGACTTGTTGGGGAGGGGAGTCCCACTCAAGACTCTGTGTCTTTTTCTTGGGGAAGCAATAATTTACATGCAAGGTTATCCTTGATAGGTATAGCCTTACTCCTTCCATTCTGTTGACTAGTTTGTGGTTTTGTGGGGTCTCTTGCTTCTTTTTTTATTTTTAATGTGTATATAAAATTATGTGTCAATTAAAATAACTAAGAAAGAAAACTCCATATATTTTATCCTTTATATAGTTTATTATTAGTGCATATTAGTCATACAGAACAGCATGTTTAGTTTTGGCAAATTCATACATGCGTACTGCGTTAGATAATTAAGAATGCAACTGTATCTATCAAAGCAAATGAGCAGCTAAGCCTCCTAGAAGGAGTAGAACATAAAGTTCATGATTTTAGAAAGCTTACTCAACCCTGACACTCTGGTGAAGAAGCTGGGTCTGTAAAAGGAGTCCCTCTAGTTTTGCCCATTTGCCTGCATAAGTCACCAGTCCATAGGCCCTGCTGCTCTTTTCTCCTCACCCTTGAAATTTCCCATTCAGGTGTTCTTGAATCGGCACCGAGAAAGTATAATAAAATAATTCTTTCAGACAAGTTTAGAGAGAAGTTTTCCCAGAAGACAAGATTGTATCTGTGAGTCACATAAAATGTGTGCTTTGTCAATAACACAGAGAGCAAAGGCATGAATGAATTTTATTTCTCTGGACAAGTGGTTCAGAATACAGATAAGGCCGAGAAAGCAGCTAAACTCTTAAATAAATGTTTTAGCACTATCTAGAAGGGAAGACTGCAATTGATTCCAATCTTTTCTGACAGAAAATCAGTTCTTTTAAAACTCCTGGGGCAGCAAACAGTAACAAAAAGGTCCTGTTTCTAATAAAAGTCATAAAGGGCTTCAAAATAAAACCTTGTCTTGGGGAAGCTACAGGCCACAATTAGCATGCACGTAATATCTCAAGGTGTCTTTCTTCTCTGTCTTTTCTAGTTCAATACAAAGAAATACAAGAGTTTAGTGTGATTTGTAAATTTATGAAATGATATTTTCTAATTGTACTTGGTAGCTTTCAATATTTCCAAAGACAGGGGAGGAAATATTTTAATACCAAATAAGACTAGCTAGCACTCAAAGATGGCCTTCATGTTACAGCCATGAATGCTACTGAGTTGGTAAGACAGGAAAAGATTCTATTTTATTTCATTTGTGCAGCTTAACTCTTGTTAAGATCCATGGATACTCTAAGTCTTTTGGACTTTCAGACATCACACTAGCCTAGTGGTTCTCAAATTCCAAGACGTGTACATCAAAACACTTGTAGAACTTCTTAAAACACAGATTTCTGGGCCTTATTCCTCAACTGCTCAAAGATTAGGCAAGTCTGGGTGGAGCCTGAGAATCTGTATTTCTTACAGCTTTTGGCATGGGGTCCCACTCTGAGAAGCACTTTCCAGCGTTAAGAATCACTGGCTAATTTCACCAAAAAAGGATAAGAATTTACTACTAGAAAAGATAGCACAAAAGAAAGGATAATTTGGCAACTTCTACATTTGAATGGTCTTTTTCTTCTCTAAGACATAATTTTTTCTATCTTACAGAATGATTGGTGATATAATGCCAGTGTTCTTTCAGCCTGATCCTTACACCCCCAGGACATGCAGTTCTGACATCCAGTTCTGGCCAGGTCTCAGCTCTGCTGCAACATCCTCAGTGGCCAGCATTGCCTGGCTAATGAGATTAAGACTCCCAAATAGGATGCTCGATGTGTCCTCTTCCAAATTTCCCTGACTCTCTGTTCCTTCCATCACATATCGTGAAATCCAGTGTACCCCAATCATGGCCTCCCAAAACATGGCCCAGCATCAGACTTATCTGAGGCCCTTTTCTAGAATATTCCAGATTCTAGTATAGTCCCCCATGGATAGTAGGAGCTCAGTAAGTATTTAGTTACTCCTCTTTTATACCTCTCCTCATCTTTAAATCCCACCCTTCCTTTATTGTACCAAGAAAAATTCAAATTTTAAAAAGAACTACTTGTCACTTCAACCAATGAAAACTCCACTCATCCTTCAAATGCGCACTGGAAAACCTCCTTGAATTCCCCACGACAAACTGAGTACACAACCCCTGTAGTCATCTCACTTTTTATGGACTTTCAGCCTCCTGGGATACTAATTCCTGGGATTCGAGCCCTTGTATCACCTACGCTTTCCCCATACACTGTGCCTAGCATAGATCTCATATCTTTCAAGATCTGGTATTGAAAAGATTTACAAATGTGTCTATGTCAAGACCCTGACATAAATCTCCAGTACCATGGAAAGAAGAGAGAGAAAGAGAGGGAGGGGAGAAATACAGAAGGAGAGGAAAAACGAAAGAGGAGAAAAAAATGAGTGGACTTTTCTCTCCCCAGACTTCTCAAACAAAACTACGTGAGCTTTTTATATTTTCATTTGCTATGTAAAAATAAAACAGCTGGATCCTTAAGCCCCCAAAATAAATTAACTGAACACTTATATCTACTAGCCCTAATAAATTTCTTTTCTCCAAGGAATGATATTCATAGTAGAGATAATTGCTGATGACCCTGACTGATTAATTTATAGGATGGGTACAAAGTGGTAATATGTAATATCTCAACTGCCCCAATCTCACTGTCAAGATCACACAGAGGTTTTATTTGTTTAAATGTTCTGGTATTTCCAGCCATGGGGTCCCATAAAACACCGTGTTGTTACATTCTGTTGAAAGTTTGAACTGGATGCTTCCTTGCTGGGGTGGTCAATTAAATCCATGGTCTACACCAGTACTAATCTCTTGATGGAAAGGTTGCTTCTCTATATTTTCTGTCTTCTCTCCTAAACAGCCTCTCTCATTCTTATCAATATGGATAGCTTGAAAGTTTGCCAAATGCATAAGTTCCTTATTTATGCACTTAGCAATTCTGTCTCCATTTCTTCCCTCTTGTTTTACTGTGAGTAGCCAGGAAGCATCAGGCCACCCTTTGAGACTTTACTTATAGATTCCTTCAGCCAAATATCCAATTTCATTGCTTCAAAGTTCTACCATACAGTAACTCGAAAATATAAATGAAATTCAGTCAAGTTCTTTAGTGCTTTAAAGCAATGAGTTTATATCTTCCTGTGTTTATAACGCATTCTTCATTTCATCTGAGACCTCATCAGAATGGATCTTATCATCCCTGGTCCTCTCAACATTCTATTCCGAGTTACTTAGGTCTTCTCTAGGAACATGGAGGCTGTCTCTACTCCTCTCCTCTTTTCGTTCTGTGTTCACAGATACATACTGCATTCATAAAGTGTAGCTCCTTCTACCACATAGCCCAAAATCTCTGCCAGCTTCTAGCCATAACTCAGCTTCAAAGCCACGTCCATATTTTTAATTACCTGTTTTAGCAGTACCCTCACTTCTCAATACCAGTTGTTGTCTTACTTCATTTGGGACTGCTGTACAAAATCTCATAAACTGTGTGGTTTATAAACAACAGAAATTTATTTTGCACAGTTCTGACTGGTAGGAAGTTCAAGATCACAGTGCTGGCAGATTTAATGTCTGGAGAGTCCTCAGTTCCTGCTTCAAAGACAGCCATCTTCTTACTGTGTCTTTACAAGATAAGGACACTAATCCCACTCAAGAAGACTCCACTGTCATGACCTAATTACCTCCTAAAGCCTCCATCTCCTACTACCATGGCATTGGATAGCGTATGTAATTACTTGGATCCTGCCTGTTACGGAAAATATGTGAGGAGCCGACAAATAAAACACAAAATAAATCTTAAATTTAAAAACCAAAATAAATAAAACCCAAGCTCACAATAGAAATGGGATAGGACTGAAGTAAATAATAGGGATGGATACAGTCTAAGGAAAATTACATAGGCCAGTCACTAGCAACAGTTTTAAGTTTCCTATCAACTAAGGTCCAAAGGAAAGCACATTGTGCTGTAAAAATTATAATCCAGTGCAATGGTTCAAATTTGGATTATCCCATTTTCTTGCAAAAATCATTGTGCTATTATATTATTATTATTATTATTATTATCCTGAAAACTAAATTATATAATTTCCCTAAGATTACAAACTAGTCACTGCAGCTCCCAGATTTACCAACTATCCAACTCCAGATAAACTGCAGAGCTGAATTTTCTTCTCTGTATTACTCTGCTATCATATGAAATAAAATTCTCCCTACTTAACTCTAAAACAAATCTGCCATGAATACTTTTTTTGTGTTAACTACCCAGGTGTTTTACCTTCAATTATCTACAGCAAATATGAACTGAATACAGTACTTCCTAGCTGTCTCACACATTATAGATATTCAATATAATGTGTGAAATGCAAAAGACAGAGCAATCCCTACTATGCTGGATACCACAATAGACAAGTGCTCTTCCTAACAGAATCAGACAGAAAATCATGTAGGAAAGCCATCCAAGCATCGGTTAGGTGTATTGATAGACACATGCTAAGAGAGGAATAGCTCAAGGAGAGAGTAATCTATTCCAGCCACCAGGGGAGAGTGACATGTGAGAGACCTATCCGTGTTCAACTCTGAGCTCTTCACAGGCGGCACAGCCCAGGCAGAGGGAAGAAGATGAAGAGAGGCACAAAGAGATAAAGAGATACAAGTTCAGACATTTAAGAATAGACTGTTGGTAAACACACATGTGAGACTGAGATATCACAGAACAGATAGACAGAACTGAACCAAGAAGAGTTTTCTATGACACTCATCTACTAAGCATTTCTTAACACGACTTTCCATAACAAACATATAATGTGCACATCCTAGAAATTTGTCATGAGATGACTCCAATATTGTGTCAACATCACAGAGTATACTCACAGAAACCTGGGTGGTAAAAACTTGCTATGCACCTAACCTGGATGAGACACTATGGTGCTTTTGATCCATCACTGACTGAAGGAAACATCACCTTCTCATATACAACATCCTCAACATTCACAAAGAAGAAATATTAACTATTCTCCCCAGAAACACACACACAACAAGTATGTGAGCTGAATGCTATCACTTCTGTGTTTGTGGTTAACACCTCATGATGTATATCCAAACATCATGCAGTCACCTTGAATGTATACCATTTAATTTGGCACTTATACCTCCATAAATCTAAGGGAAAAAAGAAAAAGTTGGGTCTCCTAAGGTCTCTGGAAAATATTCAAGACATGACAGAATTCACTTTTCTCGCTGATTTGCTAGCCGCTGCTGTTGTAACAAATAATCCAAAACTGGGCAGTTTAATAATATACTTTTATTATCTCACCCATCTGAAGATCACAAGCCCACTATGAGTGCCACCAGAGTAAAGTCAAGTCTGCAGAACTGACTCCTTGGCCGGGGTTGCAGAGGAGAGGTCCCAAGGTAGGATCTGTTTCCTTGCCCAGCTCAGTCTCTTGGAGTTGCCCACATTTCTTAGTTTGTGACTTGCTACAATCTGAGTATCTGTCCCTTTAAAAACACACACTGAAACTTAATCCTGAAAATCATATGTGAGTGAAATCCAGAGTGGCACATTAAGAGTAGGTGAAGTCATGATGATGGGACTTCATGGTTGCTTTTGTAGCTTTACAAGAAGAAGAGGGAAGTGTTTCAACAAGCTCATTTTGTTTCACCATGTGACACCCTGCACCATGTAGCTCTGTAGAGAACTCCTACCAGCAAGAAGACTCTTGCTAGGTGTTGAGCAGGTGCTAGTGCATGCCCTTTAATTTTACAGAACTAGAGCTAAATACATCTCCATTTTTTATAAATTTCTGAATCTCTGGTGTACTATCATAGCAATAGAAAACTGACTGAGATATAGCCCTTGGATCATTCTGAAAGCCAAAACAATACCAGGTCAACTCTTTTTCACATTTCTGCCTCTTTGATTCTCTCACTCTGCTTCATTTTACGCTATGGGATACCATGGAGTCCACCTCAATAATCCAGGATAAAGTCTGCCCTTCAAGGTCAGCTACTGGTCAATAATTTGCCACATACGATTTAACATATTCACAGCTCTGGAGGTTAGCATATGAATTCTTCAGAGGACTTTTAAGCTGCAAGTCACACCTGCCACACCTGGGGTACATGCTCGAAAGCCCCCGGTTTCCCAGAAAATCAAACCATTTTGCCTTTCTAGGACACATGTTCTGTCTCTGTACTTCCTAGGTATTATTGGCAAGGTAGTAAAGGAAGCTGCAAGGTAACAAGTATACTTTCTGGAAGGAGGTTTAAACCTTCTAAGCCAGCAATTTCTACATGTTTTAAACCATAAGTCAGTCCTGCCAGATTTGCTGAATGAACAGTTTAGTTCAATGCACAAAGCCCTCCTGAAGGTCGGATAGTGACCTCAAAGAGATGTAGCTTATAGGATCTAAATTCTAATTTGTTTGCCAAGGTTAATGTTTTCCAGCCAAGGTAGAATAGATGAAATGACCTCCCAAAGATTCTTGCTTATCAGCAGATGTCTTTATTTTTAACCCAAGGCACTGCTGCCTTTTATCCATTGGATTATTTTCCTTTCAACTTGGAATCAATTCACTTTAGCAGTTTCAGTGGCTTCCAGAAGGAAAAAATATATATAATTTAACAATTATTAAAATGCACAAAAAAATTCTCAGTTGTACTAACTTTGAAATGAGACTTTTGAATTCCTTTTTCTTCTCAAAGCTGATGTTGACTGAGTCGCAGTTGGACCTGGCAAAACAGATGTCCCCAACTCAGGGGTGGAAACTTGATAGACAGGTTTCAAGTTCAGTACTGAATCCTACATTCTTAAGTTTGAGTGCAAGTGTATGAGCAGAGGTGGTATGTGATAGGGTAAAATGAAAAGTCAGTCTACATAGTGAGGAGAAATTATTGAATAATCTTCTCATGGTATCTACAGAGACACTTTACACTGCTCCCCCAATATACCAAATTCTGTGAATTCTCACACTGCTTATAGAAAACAATGTATGTTTATATAACCCACAGTACCCTCCTGTGTACATTAAATTCCCTCAAGATTACTTAGAATGCTTAGTACCATGTAAATGCCATATATAGTGGTGACTTGGTTCACGAATTCTTTATTTTGCAATTTGATTTGCAAACTAAAGTGCTTGGCAATATTTTGTTTTTGTTTGCAAAACCTACATCAGGTGAAACAAACATGGCCATGTTTTCCAAAATCATAGAACAAATTAAGTTTGTAAACTGGGATGCCTCTATAATCCCTGGGTGTTATGCTTTTCTGGAGGGAGGGTGACAAAAGAAAAAACCTGCAAATGTTAAGTACAGGTGCACATTTGTTCTAAATATTTTTGATCAGCAGTTGTTTAAATCCATGGATGTGAGACCCACAGATATGGAAAGACAACTGTATCTTAAATTTCTACTTATTCTGTACCTTCTTAACATAAAGGAGAACTTAAATCTGATGACAAAGGAGACCAGAGTTTTGCTGTGATATTGAAACAAATGTTGAGCAAACATTCCCAACATCTTCTGCCTTCTAACCTTTAACATACTGTGAACACTTGTATAGGAAACTGTTTTTGTTTGTTATCTTAAAGTTGGAAAGTATATTTACAATGAGGGTCAATTTACTTAACAATTATTTTGATAGTTAATTTGCTGAGCATGACCTCATTAGTCAGCTTATCCGGCACAAAACACCAAGTCGATTCTCTAAAAACGAGAGATTATCTGAAGGTTTCGTCCGTGTAAATAAGTATTTTGCAGTCGTGATTCTCAAACTTGGTTGTATGTTCAGATCATCTGGGGAGCATTTGGGATGCTAACTGTCCAGGTTACATCCAGAGAAAATGAGTCAAAGTCTCTGGGATGGGGCTCAAGAATGAGTATTTTTTAAATATTTTTAAACTGTTAATGGCACATAACAATTACATATGTTTATGGGATATTGTGTGATATTCCAATACATGTGTACAATGTACAGTGATTATATCAGAATAACTGACATATCCATCACCTCAAATATTCATCATTTGTTTATGTTGGTAACATCTAAATTTTTTCTATTGCATTTTTTCTTGAAATACACAATTAATTGTGAACCCAGTTATGCAACTACATTATATGTTACATTATTTTTCCAAGCCAGTGATATCCCCAAACTGCTAACCACTCTTTTTTCATGTTGCTTATTCTACTCTATTTTTATGAGATCAACTTTTTAGATTTCACATATAAGTAAGAACTCATTTAACATAATATTCTCTACATTCACCTACGTCACACAAATGACAACATGTTGCTATTTTTATGGTTTTTTTTTTTTTTTTTTAGTGTTTCACTATGTTGGGTCTCTTTTTTTCTGTACTAGGAAATAAACGTTGGGTCTTTGCACTAAGTTATATACTAACTCTTTCTTATTGATTTGTTTTGTGATATAATATGCATGTTACAAAGTTACCCAATCTGGGCTTGAACTTGTGATCTTTCTGGCTCAGCTTCCCAGAAGGCTATGTTTACAGGTATGTGTCATCATGCTGGGCTTAGAAATCTGTGTTTTTAAAGCTTCCCAGGTGATTCCAATGTGAACCCAAGTTTGAATGTCTGTGGGCCAGAGCCTCAGTCTGAGAGAGTGTTAGAAATCAGAATCCCAGGCCATAGCTCCATTTTATTGAGTCAAAATCACAAAACATTGTTAAACACATTAAACTTCAGGAAGTATCGCTTTATACCACAACTCCACTTTGACACAAACTGACCAAGAGGCAAACATGATCCATTCAGTGACACAACTTGGGCCAATCTATTTCTCTTTTGTTGAACCTCAGCTCCCAAATCACTGAATGAGAAAACCTGGTGAAATCCCATCCGTAAATTCACCCATTTAGATGCCTGGGAGCCTATTAACTTGCTCAGCTGCTCCATATTATCTGTATGTACATATGTATGTGTATTTCTCCTATTTGATATTCAGAACACTAAATGTACCAGCGTAGTCCCTGGAGAGCAGGCGAGAAGTAATGAACTGACACCCTTGCCAGTTAGCAAGCATTTACTTTTCATTATAGTGGAGCACATTTTAGTTTTCATGGGACCACAGGCTGCCTCTCGAATAGGTCTGTGGAATTTTCATAATTATGTACTTTATTTGCAGGCACACTTTCAAATAAAAGGGATAACATTTCAGTATTATGCTTAACAATAGATGTCTGCCTCCGCCAAACTTGTTTGTGCAATCGCTCTGGCCCCTTCCCACGTGAGCCTGGCGATTATTAAAGGAACATCCAGGAAGCATCTTGAGGTGTCATTTTGAAGAACACAATCTGCCTCCAGTAAATGAAAGAGAAGATGCCCTTAGTGACCCTCCTGGTTCCCAGGTTCCGCAGGCAATAAATATTACCTGGCAGTGAGACACGGGAGAACTAGACTCTTAGATCTACCGTTTCTCGCCACGTGCCTTGAGTAGTTCACTGATGGTGTCTGTGCCTGCTTCTCCTTCTACCATGAGAAAATTGGAGAGAGAATCCATTTCTACCAGACTGAGTCTTCATCCGTTCTCCTTGGATGGTGCACATACATTAAATTCCTTATGATTTCTGTTAAGACTAAGACGATTTTCTAGGTAAACCTCAGACCTCTTGGTCTGTTTTATAGAACTGCTTGTCTCCCTCCAAAATTTGACTCAGGCTGATTTTCAGAAAAGGAAATTACTGGAGAGCTCTTCATTGCTCCCTTAATTAATGCCCCATGAAGCCAAAAGTGTGACAGACGAAGGGCAAAGAATGCATAGAACCAGGTGTCCCTGACACATGAACCATTTTCTCACGCAACTTTCTCGGGCCTTCAGGACATGGTCAGCTCAATCCCATAAGTAACACTGGAAGGTGAGTGCTTACTATTAGCCAGGGTAATTGCTGTTAGCTACTTTCACATAGAGCTCTGAAATTTAGTAGCCTAACAGTAAAAATGTACTTCTCATTCACCTTCCAGGCTACGTATTTGGATGTCTTTCCTTTAAATAACAACACAGTGAAGCAGGCCTAGAGGACAGACCCGTAATCTCCCAGCACTCTGGGAGGCTGAGGCAGGAGGATCAAGCCCAGCCTGAACAACTTAGTCACTTGGGGAGACTCTGTCTCAAAATACAGTATTTTTTAAAAGTCTGGAACAGTAGCTCAATGAGAGGCCCTATTTTTGAATCCTCAGTATAATGGAAAGACAAATACGCTAATCTGGGCCCTCTTTGTGCTATTATGTGCAACAAAGTTGAGGTCCATTACTTCCAGCTTCATAGGAAAGATAAATAGGAAATAGTACACTTCATGTAATTCTGTAATGCACACCTTGCACCAGCTCACAACACAGCACCAATGTCACTGTAAAAAGCAGTCATATTTCTTCTTGATACTCAGAGTTAAACAGTAGAACAAGAAAGCAGCCTGGTACTCATGTTGTAGCTGTCTTCAGTAAGCCAGATTCATGGATAAGTGGATTCACTAATCCTCAGCTCAAAATGGGCAGCTGAGATCACTTGATTATTTGAATGAGGTTCCATGAGCAAGAATTTAGAATTCAGGTAGGAAGCATTAAAAATTATTTCATCAGATATTCAGTTCCAACACGTATATGTTGGAAACACCAGCATTCAAACGACAGAAGCACTGTTGTCTAGTTTGATGAGTACTCCTGCTCCCCTTCACCTCTGTAAGATAAATGCCATTGTTTGACCTATACCAGCTCTACATTCTCCCACTTCCCCACCCCCTTCTGAAGTCAAGAATTCCCTTTTAATTGTAGCATTGCAGCAACTACTTAAATGCTTTTCAATACTATTGGAATTTCCTTCACCAGTGTGTGCCTAAGTCACACACAAGATTTCGGTGTGAGGCTTCTGTACTGAGAGAATATGGCTAGAGAATAGATGAACAGCTCTCACACGGCCAGCGCAATGCAGTACATCTCTCTCCCAAAGTAGTTTAATTTCTTCTTCTACATTTACTAAGTAATTTCTGGCATCTTAATCTTCTAGGATGAGCAGAGCAAAGTTAGATTTAGATTTCCTCCCAGCTGCTCAAATTGCTGTGATGAATATACATTCTGGGTGCACATTTGGAAATTCAGTTCAGTCCTGCATTCTGAGCCTACCTTGGTTGACTGCACTTGGAATGTATGTTTTGTTTTGCCACTATTAATTAGCAAAGCCTTGCCACCCAATATTGATTAATTGTTGAGCAGTCAGACTGGGTTTTTTGAGATTAAAATATTTAACTTGCAAAGATTTAATATATTCAATGTGTATCATGTGATGATTTGGCAGAGTATATATGTGTGAATTAACAGTGACCACGTATTTTGATCTTGGAGTAGACCCGTAGGGATACCTGGAGTGTGGATTCAGGAAAATCGCCATCCTGTAAGGACCAGCCAGGGAAATGCTCTTGATCCTGGAGTTTGCCGAATAAAGCCTTCCTATGAGTCTCACGGGGTTTTAATTCTGAGTATCATTTTCTGATATTCCTGGCTTACGGTTGAAAAACATTAGGTAGACACAATAATAGTAAAAATCAGATTTCTAGTCTTTAGATGATGAGATAATTTAGGTATTTGAGACTGTCATTCTTTCTTCAAAGTGTTCTTCAATGATAGCACTCTTTGAGGTCTCTGAGTCCCTTGTAATGTCACACTGCTCTTGTACATTGTGAAGAATTATCCTCCAAAAATTCTCCTTGATGGACTCTTGAGTCCAAATTACCATATGCACTAATTTTATGTTGGGTTGAGGTATAATGATGTGTGAGAAATTGTACATATCCAAAGTATAGGATTTAATATGCTTTGATAATGAATGCACCCAGGAAGCCATGACATGTCTGTCATCCCCCAAAGTTTCCACATCTTTGTTTGCCATCTCTACCCAAAGTCTCAAAGTCATAGGCAAACACTGATATGATTTCCTACCTTCCAATTACTCTACAGCTCAGAGGCTGCATTCATTTTTGTCTATTTTCTCTTGGTCAGAATTATTTTGAGACTACTGTATGTTGTTACAGATACAAGTGGTTCATTCATTTTTATTACTTATTAGTGCTCTCTTGTGTGGGTGTAATACAACTTGTCTATCCACTTACTTGTTGATTGCCACTTATGCTATTTCCAGCTTGATGGCTGCTGTGAACTTTTACCCAAAGTTCCCAGAGACTAGAGAATTGTTATGATTCAGATCTAAAGCATGTCCCCAAAACCTCATGTATTCAGAGGTAAGGGGACTTGCTTAAGAGGGCTCTGCCTTCGAGAGAGCATTTGTACACCGATGTGTTTACAATTTGATGACATAATTGGGAAGTTATAAAAACAGGAAATGGGGCCTGTGTGAAGGGAGTTATCATGGATGCATGATCTGAAGGACTATCATCTGGTCTCTGGCCCCTCCTCTCGGGCCTCTGCCCCTAGCTTCTGTGGTTTCCAACTGCTCCTTGGCAACTAACTATAAGATGAGTAGCTCTTCTACTTTATCTCCTGCTGTCATGACGTCTCTGCCTCACCACTGGCCTAAAGCAATGGAATCAAGTAACCATGGACTGGAACCCTTGGAACTATGAGCCCAAATCTTTCCTCCTTTGAGTTGATTTTCTCAGGTATTTGGGCACAGCAATGAATGCTAACTAAAGCAGGAATATAGGAAAAAGGTATGCAGAGAGGTTGTTGGAATGACTATGAAATTACAGTTAGGAGAAACAAATTGTATAATTCTGTAATAATGGATTTGTGTGGTTTTAAAAAACTACAAGAGACGATTTTTACTTTTTCACTATGAAGAAACATGTTTGGGATGATGGATATACTAATTATACTGATTTGATCATTGTATAATTTATACATATATTAAGAAAAGATTTTGTATCTCATAAATTTGTAAAAAAAATATTGTGTCAATCAGAAAA
Organism: Petromus typicus; assembly: GCA_004026965.1. Classification (NCBI taxonomy): domain Eukaryota; kingdom Metazoa; phylum Chordata; class Mammalia; order Rodentia; family Petromuridae; genus Petromus; species Petromus typicus. The sequence goes on along the minus strand of PVIR01020478.1, from coordinate 822 downwards.
CAAACAGAATGAAACAAAGTACTTGCAGGAACATACGCTTTCATTTCTCTTGGGTAAATGTCTAGGAATGCTTTAGATTTTTAAGGAACTTCCTGTATTCCAGTGTGGTTGCTTCATTTTAATCCTTCCAGCAGAATAAAAGGTTTTATTCCTCATATCCTGGCCAACACTTAAAGAGTTCAATAACTGACAACCATAGATTAATAATTCAGGATAAATATTAGTCCTATACCCGAAGTTTAGAAAATATGAGTCATCCCCAGTAATCTAGTATACTTATTAGTAATATAAAAAATAAAAAGCAGGAGAGAAACTAGATTACTCATGGAGAAAGGAAAAGCAGTGGTGAAAATATTTTCTGACATCACTGCCGTCCTTCAGTCTCTACCTGTTTTCCAGAGCTCATAGTACGTACAACCTTTAGGAAATTAGTCACTATGCTATATTTGGAAATACTAGGGAATAGAGACCTTATATTTATTGTCTATCCTCTCAGGCAGGGGCATGGAATATTTTTTAGGCTTCTCTTACTACACATAGTTAAAGAAGGAAACACTATATTTTGACATATATATATATATATATGTGTGTGTGTGTGTGTGTGTGTGTGTGTGTGTGTGTGTGTGTGTGTGTAGTGAAATGGTTACGATAGCCAGGTACATTAGTATATCCATCCTCTTACATAGTTACCATTGTACCTTTGTGATAAGAGTACCTAAAACTCTACCTTTTCGGCCAAACTTCCAAATGATACCATCTAACGATTGGCAGTCTTCATGCTGTACATGTTACCTTTCTAAGCTTGTTCACTCGTCATATCTT